>RQIL01015665.1:0-10749 GCA_003951145.1 Jimgerdemannia lactiflua | reverse complement strand
CATTTTTAATAATAAAAAATAGAACACTATCAGATCGGGGAATGTAAACATCAGAATTCCTATTTCACCCTTTTCTCCTCCAAAAAAAAAATAGAACCTCTGTCAATCAACTCTGACCTTCTTCTGCCTCACAACCTTGGGTCCCACGGGATCCCCCATAGGATCTCCTTCATACCCAGTAACAAAATCTACATAGTCATCAATCCACTTTCTCCAGTTCTTTTTTACCATCACCGCCACCACCGCCGCCGTCACTACCACCAGCCCCCATTGTCCCGGGACTCCCACATCAATGCCATAGTCCCCGATGCCTACGAACCCTGTCCTCCACTTTAGATGCTTCCGCAGAATACACATGCGCTCGATTGCGATGTGGTGATCTTGCGTTGCGGCTTCGTGCTCGGGCTCGGTGGCAAGCCTGCACGCTCGGCACCACGCACTCTCGGTATCGTATCCCCATCCGGTGGGTCCGGCGGCCGGGCCAGCCCTGTCCCAGAAGGCGACAAACTTTCGGCTCAGCTCTGGCCGGATTTGCTTGTAGTGGAAGTGCGTGGCGTAGAGTGTCTCGTTGCGTGCGGCCTTGGAGAGGTAGGCGGCCAGGTTGCGCGGCGAGGCAAAGTCGTCCAGCTCGACCAGGGCGTCCTTATGCGGCGAGAAGGGGTCGTAGTCGTGCGGCCCGTCCACGACGGGGACGCTTCCGGCGCGGAGAGCCGCGGCGAAGTAGGTGTTGGGGGAGAGATAGTTGACGCAGTTGGCGGGTTCGAGGGTTAGATGGAATTTGTACGTTGAGAGAAGGGTTTCGGGCGTCATGTCTGATCGTTTCGATGGAAAAGCGAGTAAGGGATCCATCTGGAAATGCCGGTACTCTCCGCTATACATCAACACACACATCCTACCTTTAGGCCACTCCTTATTCGCTAAACACCCTCCATAGACATCTACATCAATCCACCGCATGAGCTCACGGACGTAATAATGTCTACCGTTGCTCGCCGTGCAGTCGCCGTCGATCCACGCGACGGGAACGGGATTGCGTTGAGACCAAGGGACGACGAGCGGTTTGAGAGAGTCGGCGAAGAAGGTGGATAGGAAGGGAAGGGATGGGAAGGCGGAGTCGAGACGGTAGCTCATGCTGGGAGGAATCAGGTATTAGTGAGTCTGAGGAGGCCTGTCACTACCGCGACCCGTGGGGGGGTTCGTGTTTTCGTTCCTTGGCCTTCCGAACACCAAACGAGGGGCGTCCATACCTGTACTGAAACATTTCCAGATCATCCTTTTTACGCATCCACTTCAGTTCTATCGGCGGTTCGTCCAGGTGCATCACCCAAGGCCGAGACCCAATGGCGGGCAGGTCGCCGAGACGGATTTCAGGCGCGTGAAACACGACGATGCTAGCGTTGTTCAAACGTTCGCGGTGGTGGGTTAGCTGGCATGTGTAGGAAAGACCGCACTGGTCAATTATGTGCCCATCCCAGTAGGACGCGTTTTTGTGGTAGGGGGTCCAGTAGAGGATTAGGGTAGTCATGGCGAGTATGAGGGATGTATACAAGCCACCATGACACCACGACCGAATTATACAGTTACAATGACGTCATCAATATAATAGATCTCGATCCGCCACGTTGTCATGTTTCAATGCTTTGTTTCTAGTGGCCAAAAGTCCATTCTGCAAGTGCGATATCCATCGAAATCAAACACAGGTTATTCCGAACACTGCCTTCTCAAATCTCGCTCCGATACCCTTCCCGTAGTCGAACTGACCTATTCCTCGAACCCACCGTCCCTCTTACGCCTTTGTCACCCCCTCCCCGCTTACGAACTCGTCACGGTCTCGAATTAATTCAAAGCCATGACTCCTGCTTGTGCCTGACGAAATCCTCAAAATCCCATTCCCGCTCTTCCAATTCGTGCCGTCCGCTTGTCCACACGTACACTCCCACCGACACGCCCCGCTCCGGGGTGGGGTGTGACGGGGTCGCGAGCGTGTCGACGGTCGTGTCGATACGGGTATAGTCCTGGCGTGTGCGGGCGATGGTGAGTCGCAATGGGATGATAGAGTTTGAAGCGGGTCCGTAATGATTCATGTGAAAACTTGAGATTAGAAATCCCACCCACCTCGCCTTCAAAGATATCCAGTAGTAGAGTGTCGTTTTTCGTGAGCCCCTCGCACAGCACACCGATCACCCTGTCGGTCTCGATCTCCGTTGGCAATAAGCCCGGATATGCTGCGCCCTTCACGCAATATCGTTTATATCCCTAGCATACAGTTCGTAAGGCCAATCATCATGAATCTCACGCGCCATGAAAGATACTTCCTCAGGTTCGTGCGCCAGAAACCCCAAGCGACCCGTTCTAAATTCGATCCTCCCACCTTGATGACGGCCGGCCGGAACCGCAGCGTTGCGAGCTTCTGCGCCGCGAGTGGGGCGGACGGGTCAGACTCCTGGCACAGGACTCGGGTGATAACCGCGCTGGACATGAGAGTGCCGTAGAAGAAGCAGGACATGGCGAGTTGTGAGGATGTGAGTTGTGGGGATGGGATCGGTGTATGTATGCGTGTGGAGTCTTTTGACCATCTCGTTATCTCCACCAGGTTCTGGTCACGTGATACCCGATCGGTTGCACGAGGGGGGGCGTCCGACGAGGCTGGTTACCCCGCTTCTCTGCACGTCCTACCCACTCCGCATGGTAGGTCGACTCCTTTGTGTTCTCTTCGCTTCACCCTTCCACCATTCTGATACGAAGCCTCGATGTCGGACCTTTTCGCTATTATCAAAGATCCAATACATCATCGTATTCAACCGCCAGGGCAAGGTTCGGCTGAACCGGTGGTTCAACGCACAGTCCGACAAGCAGAAGGCGACGACGACTCGCGAAGCCGTGACGATGATACTGGCGCGGAAAAAGACTATGGCGACCATTCTCGAGCATCACCAGTACAAACTGATCTTTCGATGGTGAGCTGGAGAGGAAGGAAGGAGGGAAGGGGGTGAATAATTGTTGTAAATGCGAGGTGGGAAGTTGATCACAAGTTGTGCGGAATGCTCGATAATGCTCGATGTGCGATTTCAGTTCGCTCGCTTCATGACCGCCCCTCCTTTGAACCTCCCATACCAATACCCATACACCACTGCCTAGCTATGCCTCGCTGTACTTTGCCATGGCGGTCGATTGGACAGACAACGAGCTGAACGTACTTGAGATCATTCACCGGTATGTGCAGACACTGGACGACTACTTTGGCACGGTGTGCGAGTTGGACGTGATCTACAATTTCGATAAGGCCTACTGGATTCTTGACGAGATGATCATCGGGGGGGAGCTGCAGGAGACGAGCAGGAAGGCGATAATAAGTGAGTAGGACAGGGAGAATGAGGGATGGCTAATTATGATGTGAGGGTTGTGCACGCTCTAAGAATTCGACTATTCACGGTTCTCACTCCGGCTAGAACACTGCCGCAACTTCGAGGAGGCGAGCAAAGCCGATATGGCGTCGCATGCCCTCAAGGAAATAATTACATATTAGCGATATCGAGAATCCACCTGCTTTATTAATACATTTCAAAATAAGCATGGTCCGGATTTGGTAGGGGCTTTGATTCGTGGGCTGTCAATTACTGTCAATTACTGTATACCTGTCCAAGCATAAAAACCAAGCTGTGCCCCCAACACACTCCCACGCCCTACCAGCCGACATGCCAAACTCCAAACCCCCCTCCTCATGGCAACGTTGGGGCGCAATCCTAGCGTCCCGCCGCTGGAACCCGAAATACCACGCTCTGAACACTTCGTCGTCCCAACTCCCCATCGCCAACAACCCCCCACAACGAAGGATGTCGCTCCGCTATTGCTATTATAGCCTTCTTCTCCTCGCCATCTTGTCAACTGTTTACCCTATTTACAGCAGGGTCTCGCAGTACCTGCACAACCACTACGAGTTGCAGCCTGAGGACGAGTGGATCGTTACCATCTTCCCGGAGGCCGAGGCGCAGGTGCGCGCTGAATGGACCGCCGCCGGCCGGACCTGGCCGATGAAACACAACGAGGAACCGGACGCCGGGCCGATATACCAGCTTTGGAACCCGTTGGACCAGTACGCATGCCGGTCGCACGCCCCCCCGCTCTCCCTGCTGCGCACGCTCATTTACGAGAACCTCCCTGACGCAGACGCAGGCCAGCGCGAGCGGCACCTCGCCAACTCTGGCGTTCCAGACCCCGGCCATGGCGCATACGTGCTGCTGCCCGACGACTTCACGCGCAATGCTCAAGCGGAGCTGAACCCCGGACAGCGGTTCTGCGTCAGGGTCGTGGTCCCGCCGCCCCGCGACCCTGCAATCCTGGACGATCCGGCAAGGGGCGCCTATGTACCGCCCCCGGGATCACTGTGGGACAGTATCATGATGCATGCCGAGAGCAGAACCGTCAACTTGTCCGTATCGCTGACGCTGACGCAGTGGGACGGACATCGTAGGGTCTGGGAAAAGACTGCAGGGGAGACGGCCGAGCCGGGCACGGTGCCGGTACCGCATGAATTGGTATCGAGAAATGCAACACACGTGTATGAAGTTGATATGAAGTTGATAGATCCGGGGAGGTACGAGATTGTGACGAGGCTCGAGTATGTGGATGGAAGATGGAACTTCGAGAACGCGCCGATGGTCGCGTACATCCCTGATTTGCTCCCAACGCCACATGGATTTTCCATCACCGTCGCTCCCGGCCCTATATCCTCGGAAGCTCTCCGAAATCTACAACAAGAACCCGAAACCCAAGACGAAATCGAAACCGAAGAATCCCACTCCCACAACGAAGAGCTTCCTACCTCTGACGACGAAGAACTTCCTACCTCTGACGACGAAGAACTTCCTACCTCTGACGACGAAGAACTCTCCGTCACCTCCGCCCCCGCCTCTCTCGGCGCTAGCGTCTCCGCCGACGCTCAATCTTACCTCAACCACTTCAACCTCCCGCTCTGCACACGGGCGGACCACCCGGGCCGCTGGCTGAAGTTACACGACTTCCCTCAGCACATCCGCGACGAGGCCAACCCTGCAGGTCTGATGTCGGATGGCAACTTCTGGGCGCCCTACTCGTGCCAGCTGCGAAAATACTCGTACGCCGAGTTCACGCGTTGCCTCTCGCGGCGATACCCTCTCATGCACTGGTTCGGCGACTCCAACATGCGGCGCTCCCTCAAGAAGCTCATCACGGGCGGGGTTTGGTGCTCGTCTACCGACCTGAAGCAGAGAAACGAGGGAATGCTGAGGGCGTGTGAGTGCGAAGATTATATGGAGGAGGGATGGAACGGGACGCTGCTTAATGCGGGTCTGAGAGTGAATATGGTGGGGTTGACGAATGAGGCGCAGGCGGACAGGGAACTGGATGATATGGGGGGGACACCGTGGGATAAGGAGGGACTGGATGAGGAGGGGAAGGTCAGGTCGATGAAATCGGAGATTTGGTACTACAAATGGGAAGGGCTGACCGCGTTGGGTGGTCCGCCGTGGGATGGGGCGTTCGAGGAATACCCGAACGCGACTGTTATGCTGCAACAAATGAACGGGCTGAAGCTGAACAGGGCATGGATGGAGAGGTGGGGTGTCACGCCTGAGGAGATCGGGTTGGAAGAAGTGGACGGGGAGGTGGCAATGACGAAGAGGGACGTTGACGATGCCATGAAGGGATCCAAGGCCCTCGCGAAGCGTTGGATGGCTTCCAGCAATGGCATCACGACCTCTACCACCCCCTTGCATCGCAATGAGCCTATCATGTTCCACCCAGGAGACAGCGAGGAAGGGACAAATACGAAGAGAAGCGTGGGTGATGACACAGAAGATCTATCCAAGACATCCGAGGGCCCCGCCAAGCGCTGGATGGCTACCAGGAACGGTTCCGCGACCTCTACCACTCCTTTGCACCGCGATCCTTTCACTAACGGGACCATCATGTTTCCCCACCCGGGAGATGGCGAGGAAGGGACAAAGACAAAGAGGGACGTGGATGATGGCATGCAAGAAAATCTATTAAAGGTACCCAAAGCCCCCACCAAACGTTGGATGGGCATTAGCAATGACACCACGACCTCTACCGCTCCCCCGCACTCTGGCCCCTTCAGCAACGAGTTCCCGCACCCGTCGCTGCACAAGCGCTGGTATTTGACACTGGCACCGCCTCAGCTCTTAATCGTATCGCTGGGGAACTGGGACGCGGCGTGGATGCCGTTCGAGGACTTTGTTCGGGAATTGGAGCGGCTGGTGGTGTACCTAAGGCAGCGATACGTGGCCTACGGCGTGCCGATCTTGTACCGGTCTGCGCAATACTTCTGCTGCCACATCGACGAGTCAGAACACCATCGCAAGTTTTCCACCGCCAGGGTTCAGGCGTACGATCGCGTCGCAAAAGAGGTGTTGGCCAGGAGGGTTGGTGCCAAGGGGTGGGATGTGTATGCAATGGGTGAGCAGAGGGCATGGGCGGATAAGCTAACGAGTGTTGGGTGTTCGAGTAATCATGCCCCGCCGGATTTGGTCGAGGCCGAGAATCAGGTCCTGATGAATGGATTGTGTAATGCCGGGTGGTTTGACGAGTTCGAGCCGGATGGGTGATATAGTAAGGTAGGGTGGAATAATAAATATGATATAGTCCCCTTGTACTATTGATTTATTTATTTGGACAGTTTCTACAATTGCACTTTGAGTTTCCGTAATCGAATCCATCTTAGGGTCACTCGCTGGCCACCTTTTTTTCTCTCGCCTCATATTTATTTATTGTAAATTTGAGGGGTCAATGTGCCATCGAGCCATCGTTCATCTTCGGGAGGATGTGTGGCATAACGGCCCGGTTGTTGGGGCCGCTTGTGACTGGGAATGTGATCAGCCAATCATCCGGATAACACTATCGATCACGGCAATCGTTTTCCCCTTCGTCCACGTCCCATTCATTCGTTCAGTAACCATGTCGCAAGCGTCCGGGTCCGTTGCCTCTCGTATAGTCCAGCAGATTGGGTCTAAGGAGTTCAGGGGTTATTTTATGAGGTTCGTTTGGCGAATTGGAACCTGTGGTGGACTGGAGAGTAGGCGCTTGGGAGCGGGATCACTGGTATGGTTGCGATTGTGAACTGATCCAGGTTTGTTTGCCCTTTCTCGCCCATGAATATATAGCACCGTAAGTATTCATATCTGTGTAGTCGTGCCAGAGCCTTCTCAAGGGTCCCGAACGTTAGTCACCCAGCCTCGTCTAATTACCGCACTCTTGTAACAACTATCAATCCGCTTTCATGCTACCAGCACTTCTGGGGTCCAGGTTGGTATATCTTTTTGTGTGGGATACACCAGAACGATGAGACGACGATCACTTCTTAATCAACCCACACCCACTTTTTATCCAGTCGTCAACTGGGGCATCCCCCTCGCTGCCATCGCGGACCTGAAGAAGGACCCCGAATACATCTCCAGCAACATGACCTTTGGTACGTGCTTCCCACCTTCGTCTCACGCGCACTTGTTTAATTTAACTGACATTCCCGCCTCTCGTTTCCCAATTCCTTGGTTCGGTGACCCTCTTAGCCCTCTGTGTCTACTCTGCTCTCTTCATGCGCTTCGCCCTCGCGGTCCAGCCAAAAAACTACCTACTGTTTGCGTGTCACTTCACGAACGAAGGCGCGCAGCTGACGCAAGGGTACCGATGGGTTAACCATTGCTAGTGAGTATACGGAGCTATAAGGCTGTGGTGCATACTCTCTCGAGTACAGCCATTGATCAGGGTCCCTAGAACCATGGCGACGCGCGTGCGTCTTTGTTCTCCCTAAGCTTATCATCTCCTTTCCCAAACATAGTCTCGGCGGAAAGGAGAAGAAGGAGGCTCAGGAGGTGCCATTGAAGATTGAGTAGAACCTATGCCATTAATAAATAAATAAAAAGGGGGACACTTCATCACGGTATCGCTGAGACATGGGTCACACAATGTTATTCTCGCCAACGAGAATCGCAACTGCGTATGCTGTGGATAAAGACCCTCAATGACGCTGTTTGTTTCTTTTCGGGCTTGGTCTTTGGATAGTTAGGGCTCAGAATGTTATCCTACTTGTACGGGATTCCGATATACATGCATAGTGTAGGCGAGGCGAAGATGTGAATTAGAAGAATAATGAAAAGGGATAAAATTGGAGATTCAACACCTCCATATTCCGGAGGGACCTGACGACTATCCAACCAACCAGAACAACGGCTTCACACTCCATTCTCTCCGGCTACTCGCCCTTGCCCAAGAAACTTATCAATTAGAATGAGGACCGAACAAAATTATAAAGACTCTGCGTACCTTTCTCTTGATCCTATTTCTCTACTCTCACCCACTATTTCTCGTTCTTTGCTTTCCCAATTTTTTCTGACGTCATTTCTGTCAAGCTTACTGCGCCATCCAAACCAAATTTGGCTCGCATCTTTTTTTCTTCTCATTCTCGCAACAGACATTCGCAACAGCCATGCGCACCTGTTACTACGAACTACTGGGTATTGAACGTTCGGCCTCTGCCGACGATATCAAGAAGGCCTACCGGAGGCAGGCCCTGATTTGGCACCCGGACAAGAACTACGACCATGCCGAGGAGGCCACCCAGCAGTTCGCTCTGATACAGTCGGCATACGAGGTGCTATCCAACCCGCAGGAAAGGGCCTGGTATGTATGCGTGGGAGATTTTGAGTCGGGCGTCTGATTTGGAGGTATCGAGAGGATAGGTTGTTGATACGAACTTTTCGTCTGGCAGGTACGATGGACACCGGGACGCTATCCTGAGGGGCAATGACAACTTTGAGGGGGTAGATAGTACGGCTGGGACTACTGTCGATGATTTGATGAAGTATTTTAGTGCCTCTCAATATCAAGCATATGGGGACAATGACAAGGTGCGAGATTCTCTCATTCTAACTCCTGTCGAGAGCTCCAAAACCCAGACGTCTCAAAACCACAATCTCCTTTCTTCTACCCCTCTAACAGGGTTTCTACACCATCTACCGCAACCTCTTCGCGGCGCTCGACCGCGAGGAAGCCGAATCCGCCGCCAACGATCCCTCGGATGACGCTGAGTCGTACACGTCCCACCCATCGTTCGGTACGTCGCGCACGCCCTTCGCTGACGCCGACGGCTATCTCGGCTACGGGGCATACGCGCGCGACTTTTACAGTGCGTGGACGAACTTTTCGTCGGTTAAATCGTTCGCGTGGAAGGACAATTGGAGACTTTCGGAGGCTCCGAATAGGGACGTCAGAAGGATAATGGAAAGGGATAATAAGAAGGCTAGGGACGTGGCGAGGAGGGAGTATAATGAAACTGTGAGGGTATGTTGACGCATATATATATATATGTGTGTGTGTGTGTGTGTGTGTGTGTGTGTGTGTGTGTGTGTTGTGTGTGTGTTGTGTGTGTGTTGTGTGTGTGTTGTGTGTGTGTTGTGTGTGTGTCTGGTAGAAAGGTGGTGTGCGTCCTCGTAATGTTTTATCCCATGAGGTTCTCGATGTAAACCCCGATTCTCCCCCTCAAACCAGAACCTCGCTGAATTCACCCGCAGACGCGACCCTCGCTACAAATCCTACGTCGAATCCCGCAATCTAAAAAAGGCCGCGGCGGCCGAGACCAGGGCGCGAATGCAGCGGGAGCGAGTAGCGCTGCAGGCGCAGGCGCAGGTATACGAGGAGCCGGAGTGGGCGCGGGTGGCGGTGCCCGTGGATTATTTGTACGACGATGACGGGAACGGCGAGAACGACGAGAAGGTGGACGACGAGTTTTACTGTGTGGCGTGTAACAAATCGTTCAAGAGTAGCCAACAGTGGGAGAACCACGAGAAGAGCAAGAAGCACGTGAAGGTGGTGGCTGAGCTGAGGGAGAGAATGTTGGAGGAGGAAGGGGTAGAACAAGAGGAGGAGGAAGAGGAGGAGGAAGAGGAGGAAGAGGCGGAAGAGGAAAAGAGTAGGACCGGGAACGGGGAGGAGTTGGATGAGGAAGCATCCCCGATCATGAGAGCAGATGGGAAGGAAATAATGGTAGATGAAGAGGGTGATGCATTCGCGGCGTCGGGAGAGGAGGACGCGAAGGAGGAAGACGAGGGGACGTACACGCCCACAACAGCGGCATCAAAAAAGAAGGATAAGAAAGCGAAGAAGAAGGCGCCGCGGTGGGGGTTCGCGGAAGAAGAGGAGGACGCGGGGCTGGCGGAACTGGTGGATCGGGCGGCGAGGATAGGCACATCCAACGGTACAGGGAGGGATAAGAAAGAGAAGAAGAACAAGAAGTCGAAGGCGAGGACATTCACATTGGACGACGAGCCGGAGGAGGGGGAAGCGTTAAGTGTTCCAGGTGCGAAGACGGATAGTGTGAAGAAAGTAGAAGAAAATGGTGTAAATAAGGCAGAGGAGGATGAGCAAGATAATAAAGACGAGAAGGAGGGCCCCGGAGCGAAAAAGGAGTCGGCAAAGGCAAAGCAAGAGAAGCGGAAGGAGAAGAAGAAGAAGAAGGAAGAGGAAGCCGCTGTGGCCGCGACACCCAAGGTTGGTTCATGCTTATTCAATCTCTTGGTTTCGAAAAAAAAAAAACTCATTTTCACTGACATTTTCTCATTGATTTATGCATGACCTGTTTCCTAACTGAGCAGTTCGAATGTAATGTCTGCAACACCGACTACACGACACGCAATCAGCTCTTCTCTCATATTAAAGCTACCGGGCACGCGCTGGCGGTACCGGAAGTTGCTGGCGGCA
>RQIL01015654.1:0-10750 GCA_003951145.1 Jimgerdemannia lactiflua | reverse complement strand
AAATATATATTACTGATTAATAATATATATAAAGATTGACTATATTACTATTGTAATATGTCTGGCTCAATAGAGACAAATTACAAGGTTGGGTGGCTATTGTAGATTGGCTTGAGCTCCTAGTTACTTTGTCAAAAAGTAACAAAATGTTCAGATAATATATATAGGTTCCTTGTATTGGTATTTAGTGATATATATAATATTCAATAGTTGGAGACTTTCTGTAAGCGATTTCTTAATTTGGCAGCATTCTTAGGTTGTGCGTGTGAATAGGTTTCCTTTTGGAGCAGTAGACTAATTTGTGTGACCCAACAATCTTAGGTAATTAGATGGATTTTGGCAGATTTCCTTAAAAGAGTGAGCTCTCTGAGAATCAGTGATCAGTTTTCTTTAAGGGTGTGGATTCTGGATATGGGTTGCTAGCATGATGGCAATCAGGTTGAATGGTGTGGATTGAGCAGTCAATGTGGGCAATGCAGCTTTTAAGTAATCAAGGCAGATTGAGTGGTATAGGCTTGATTGATGCAGATGAACAATATGAATCAGCGGAATGTAGCGGATTAGTAGACAAAATGTAGAATGATGCAGTTTGATGGAATGTAGTGGATCAGTGGATTACTTGAATGATGTGGATTCTTGAACAAAATGTAGATTGGCAGAATGTGGTGGATCAGTGGTCAAATGGCAGCTTATTTCTTAAGTAGCAGACTTCTCTTAGACTTTGGCTGGCAAAGTTATGTCAGGACTGCGTCATTTGTATAAATGGATTTACTGTGAAGGTGCATCAAGACTAGCTTTGAGGCAGATTATTTGAAAATGGCAGACTTCTCTTTAGGCTTATCTGGCAAGCGAACCAAAAATAGTAGACTTCTCTTAACAAACTTCTTTGTATTAGAAAGTGGACTAGAGTGGAAATGAGGTACCAAGCTCACAATCTCCTAAAAGAGGCTCTAGCATGGGTGTTTCTCCTAAGTGTTGTAATCCAATCTTTAGAATCAAGTGGCTTTTGGCAAGCATATCTCTCAAAGTGTCATAGGCAGACTTGTCTTTTGCTTTGGATTCAATTCAGACTGAGGTTTATTCACTCTTGCCTCTGGGGTATTTTATATATTGTGGTTGCTATCTGGTTGCTATCTGGCTAATTATAGGTTTGCTATTTTTGGTATGTTTGGGCAGATAGCCACTATCTAGTAGACAGCCACTGTCTATATTATTCTCTTCTTTGGTTATCTGGTTATTTATACAATTTCTGCAGCAATGGTTGCTGTGCTGGTTTACTATGCTATGTTAAGTATTCATGTCATTTGGTTTGTTCATATCATCTGGCTTGTTCACATCATCTGGCAATAATTTGGATGGTATATTTTTGTGGACTGTCACATCAGCCTCCACTAAAGGATGGTCTGTCTCAGACTATCCTTTAGTCATCTGTATCTATATCTGTTCCATTATCTTCTATGTCTGGATCACTCTATTCTAATTCTGGATCTTCTTCTTGTTCTTCAGGAAACAGGAAGTCTACTTGTTGGAGGGTGCTCTGGAAGGTGGTCTCATTCATCTGATGGATATCATTGAGGTAGAAGTGGGACTGTACTAGGGCTTCAATATTTCATTTGTATAGAATATAGATTTATTTGGCAGTTCTTGCTTCTTGGCAGATTATACCAGCTGGTCCTCTAATGTATGGCTGTTCTTGTAACAGTTGTCTGATATTATAGAAGGCTTACAGGTGGTGGATCTGAAGCACTCTCTGGGCAATAGTAAGATTCTCTTGATGTTTCTGAATCAATTGTATTAGAGTTCCTTCAAGTTTGCAAAACTGGGGCAAGAGAATTGACAGGGCTTGGAAGGAACTGAGGATAAGAGTCTGGAGGCATTGATCTATCCTCTGAGTCATGATTTATACAGGTATATCTTGAGGCAGTTGATGTTCTCAAGACATATCCATCCATGCTTCTTATATAGATGCTGGTTCCTCTGATATTGTGTACAAGATATGGTCCTTTCCATTTTGGTTTCAGTTTGGTGGCAAAGTTTGTCTCAATTATACTTCTCCAAACTAGGACTTAATCTCTAATCTTAATCTTCTGATCCTTCTGCTTCTGGTCATAATACTTCTTTTGTCTTTCCTGGGTCTTAATAATCTGGTTTTGGGCATCTTTTCACAGCTGATCTCCTTTTTCAAGAAGCTTTCCAAGGTTCTCATAGTCAATAGTTCTTGTCTTCTTGGCAAACATCATTTTGAAGGGCTTTTGTTTGATTGAGGCAGCAGGGGAGTTTCGGATTTCCCACAGAATTTCAGGTAAGCAGAGATCCCAATTGGTAGAATTGACCTTGGCAAGTTCTTTCTTAATGGTTTGGTTCATTCTTTCAGTCATCCCATTGGTTTGAGGGTGATAGGAGGTAGTTCTCTTCAGGTGAATCTCATGAATTTGTACATAACTTAAGATTATGTTATTTACAAATTCAGTTCCTCAGTCAGAGATAAGTTCTTCAGGGGGTCCATATCAGTGGGTGAGATCATGAAGGTTTCCAACAATAGTCAGAGCATCTGCAGGGTATACTTTAGGCCATTTGGTCAGATGTTCAACAAATACTAAGATGTATCTGTTTCATTTTGGTGTTACTGGCAGGAGTCCAATTATATCTACTCCCCATCTTTGGAAGATGTGAGTGGGTGGGGAAATTAGTTATAGAGGGACTTGATAGTTCTTCTTTCCTTAATACTTCTGGCAGGTGTCACATTTTTGGATAATGTCTCAGACTTGTGCTCTGAGGTGGGGCCAATGTTGATATTGTTCTTGAATCTTGTCTTTTATACTTGTCTGTCCTTGGTAGACTTTCTGGTATTCTTGTCAGATGAGATCTTCTTGCTCCTTGATGGTCATGGGAACTTCTTTGAGGGTACAGTTCCAAGATACACTCTTCTTTTAGTTCATTGAGTCATGTGGGAAAGAACATCAACATTGTTGTGAGTTCTTTCCACTTTGTAGATGATATTGATTTCATAATCTTGGAGAATAAGGATCTATCAGGCAAGGATTCCAGTGGAGTCTTTTTAGTGTAGTAACTATTTGAGAGCTGTATGGTCTGTGATCAGAGTGAACTTTCTTCCAATGAGGTAATGTTTAAACAAAGTGACTGCCCATATGACTGCAAGACATTCCAATTTAGTGCTCCCATAGTTGGTCTGCTGCTTGTTGGTGGCTCTGCTTACATAAGTTATTACATGGTGCTGTTTGTCAGGTCCTTCTTATACAAGAATTGCTCTGAGGCTATTCTTGGATACATCAGTATACAGAATGAAAGGTTTCTACAGATCTGGTTGGACTAGGATTGGTGCTGAGGTTAGGCAGTATTGTAGTTTTCAGAAGGCTTCTTCTTGTGGTTCTTTCTATTGGAATAGTACTTCTTTCTTCAGTAGGGTTCAGATTGGGGTAGAGATTTTGGCAAATCTCTTGATAAATCTTCTATAGTAAGATGCAAGTATCAGGAAGGATAGGGCTTCCTTTAGGGTCTGGGAGATGGGGAAATTATTGACTTTTTTGATCTTCTTGGGGTCTGCATGTATTCCATCTTTAGAGACCATGAATCCAAGGAATTCAAGCTTCTGTTTGCCAAAGTAGCACTTCTTTGAGTTGAGTCTCAGGTGGTTTTGTTGGGTGAGTTTGTAAAACTCTTCAAGGTCTTGCAGATGGTCTTCGAAATTTGCTGAGTAGATATTGGAATTGTCTACATAAACAATCAGGTAGTAGTGGATGAGAGGGGTATATATTGAGTTCATCATTCACTGGAAGGTTGGGAGTGCATTGCAGAGTCCAAAAGGCATTCAGAGATACTCAAACAATTTTCCTAGGGCAAGAAAAGCTGTCTTTTGAATGTCTTTGGGGTCCATTGGTATCTCATGGAATCCTGTGAATAGATCTATACTGCTGAAGTATCTTGCATTTTGTAGCTGGTCCAGAAGGTCATCAATTCAGGGCAAGGGGTATGTATCTTTCTTGGTTACTATATTGAGTTTTCTGAAGTCTACAACAAGTCTCCATTCTCCTTTCTTTAGTATTATAAGTATAGGGCTAGTCCAAGGGCTGGTAGAGGATCAGATGACTCCATTATCTAAGAGTTCCTGTATATATTCTTTTTCAAATGTCTTCAAGTGGTGAGGTATCCTATATGGTTTCTGTCAGATGGGTGTTGTATTTCCTGTATTTATACTATGGTGGTATGATGGATTGTATGGCAGGTTGTCATAGTCTGTGGTGAAGATGTCCTGATATTTATAAAGGAGTTTGGTCAATTATTGTTGTTGCTGAGGGGTCAATTCCTCTCCAATGTTTGTGGAAGGCTTTACTTTCTCCTGGGTCACAGAGGGGTCTTTCCTTTCTTCTGTGATCTTTTGTCATTTCTCTGTAAGTTTAATTCATAAACTTCTCTGTATATTTGGTTGAGGTAAGGCACAAGGTGTCCAATGATAGTTCCTTTTGGCAAAATGATGTTGTCTCAGCTTGTGTTGGTTGCTCAAAAGTATACTGGATTCATCTTGTCAGGGAATGTGTATCCCTCTATATGCAGATTTCAGATTTCTTCATTGGGTTCAAAGAAGAGGTTCCTGGAGTCTGGTGGTACAAAGATTTCGATGGTGGTTTGTTCTCCTGGCTCAAGGATGAGGTTCTTGTAAAGCTTTACTGATTGGTAGAAGACTTACTGAGAGGCATTTGTTTTGAATTGGCTGACCTGAAGGAGATATACTTCCTTCTTGTCTGAGCTTCCAAATTCTTTGGTTTATCTAGTTCCTTGAGTAAGCTTAGGTACTTCCTGTAGCTGAGGAGTCTTGTATTCGAGAAAGACTGCTTGATTGATTTTGTCTTCTTTGTTGATTCAAATCCATTCACTACTTCCATTTCTTAAAATGACCTTGATTTTGCCTGTGTATCCTAAGTCAATTGTTCCTCCTTCAGTAGAAAGTCCTTCAAGGGCTAGACCAGACCTTGAGATCAACTGGATATAAGTTCTTTTTGGTGGTTGCATGGCAATACCAGTTCTGATGAGCTTTGTACTTTCTGGGCCCATAGTAGTATCTAGTACTCCCAACAAATCAAATTCAATTGAATTGGACCTAAATTCAATTCGATTCCAAAACTTCAAATCGAATTGAGGCTCAATTCGATTTAAATCAATTTGAATTGAGGTCCAATTTGATTCGAAGTCTGATTCAAACTCTATTTTTAGAAATTGAATAACTCGACAAATACACATCCAAATTCAATGATCTTTGGCTCATTAGATTCCTCTTATATAGGGGAATCTAACAAGCTAAAGATTATTAAATTTGGATGTATATTCATCGAGTTATTACATTTCTAAAAATAGGTTTCAAATCAGACTTCAATTCAATTCGAATTCAATTCAATTCAAACTCAATTTGAATTGAAAAATCCCCAATTCGATTTGATTTGAATAATCTTCAATTCGATTCGATTCGAATTGATTCGATTCATTTAGAAGCACTAGTAGTGTCATAAAGACTGCTGAGATCATAGTCAACATCTTTTTGGTGTATCTTTTTTAGTGGAATTGCATTGGGATGAAGCAGGGTGAACTGTGCAATGTTCTTACCAAGTGTAGGCTGTCCATGGACTGAGGCTTCTGTGGCTTCAGATCTCTAACCTCTGATGTCTAGGTGTGGCCATCTTGCTCTAGTAGTGGGGTCTTGAAGATAATTGATTTTTCTTTTTCCAGTGAAATCCAGGGCTTCCATGAAGTTGATAGTATCATCTTTCTATCCTTGGCAAGTTGCATGATGAATGAGAGCCAGGATATCTTCTCTTAGGTTATATATCTTGAGGACTTTCCTTGTAGGCTTCTTCTTTTTCTCCTTTCGAATCTGGGCTCAGTCATCTTCTCTTTTGAGTGTGTGCATAATTACATCCTTGCTGAGATAGATCTTTTCATATTGACAAGGCCAGCATCTTAGGTGCTTCTCATGATGGCAATATCTCATTGCTTAGAAGTGCTTCTTTCTTTCTTTGATTTCTCCTAGCTTCAGAAATCTATATCCATTCATATCATACTTTGGTGGTAGGGTAGACAGGGGTTTCACTTTTGTCTAAGTATAGAATCCTACTCTATTTCTTCTTTTTGCAAGTGTAGTGACTTATTCTTGGAATGAGATTCCTTCTGCAATGATTTTTAGAGATTTCTTTTCAATAGGCTATCTAGACTGCTGGTCCAGTATATGGCATTGATAGCAGTAGTCTCTTGGTGAATGGAAAACAACTTGGTGGGGGCATCTGCCCATTCAGAAGGCTCTCTCTTGATGGGTTTTGGGCCTTGGAATGACTAGTTATGAGCTAGGTCCAGCTTCTTCTTTATTCCAGGAGGTGCTATCTTCTTCTTCTTATGGTTCCCAATTTGGATCATCTCATATAACAATTGCAGGGAGCTCTTCATTTTCGGAAATGCCATCATCTTTTTCCTCTGGTGGTTGGTCCCAAATTGCTTATACTTCTGCTACTTCAATTTCAGGATTGGGCATAACTTGTGCATGGCTTTTTAGTTGAGTATTGTGAAGGCATTTCTTTTTTCTTCTTCTGTATTCAGGACATATAGTACCAGGACTCTTTTGAATTCCTACATGTCTGGATGAGTGTTTTTTACATTTCTGTCTTTGAAGGCATTTGGTGCATCCTCTGGCTTCTCCAGTAATGGCTCTGATTGTGATAGGGATTGTATCTTGTACTCACACATTATCTTCTGACCTGTCTTCTACCATGTTGATTTGGGGCCTCAGTCTGGGGTCATTGTTATTTTCAGAGTCCTCCTCTTCTTCCTCTTCTATGGTGGATTCTTCACTGCTGACATATTCTTCTTGAATAGTCACCTTCTTCTTCTTCTTTGATGGTTCGAAACTGGTAACCTTGACTTGATACTTCTTTCCTCCATAGTCGAATTTGAGTACTTATTGACTAATGTTAATATCTGCATTCATCTTCTTCATCCAATTGGTACTAAGGATCATGTTATAGGTGACAGCTTCAGTCACAACTGCCTTAGAGATAGCAAACTGAATGTGTCCCAGGGTAATGGTGATGTTTTGGACTTCTCTCAGGAGTTGAGTTCAGGCTCTATCTGCTACTATAATGCTGAGGCTAGAGGGTCCATCAATGGGTTATTAAATGCTGTTCAGGAATTTCTTGGCAATGACACATATAGCTGCTCCTGTATCAATGAGGATTTTCGCCTTTTGGCCTCTAATTTCTCCAAATAGATAGGTGCTGATATGTCTTTCTGTAGCTTGTGCTGCTGGGATTGCTGGTTCTTCTTGAGGGATGGGAACTCTTCCTGTATAAGATCTGATTATTCACAACAATTTGTTCCTTACTCCAGCAGGTATTAATTGAAGGAACTGTAAGAGTGAGACTTCCATCTTGGCTTCTTGGATCTTCTTCCAGGCTTCATTGTAGATGTCCTGGGACATGGTCTTTAGAATGTATTTCTTCTTGGTCTTTGGAGTCTTGGTTTCTGATTCTGGCTCTTCTCCCATCTCTTCATCAGTTAATTCTGATAGAAGATCTTCTCCATTGATAGTAGCTCTGGGAATGAAGGGTGAAAGAGAATGGGGGGATATATCAACCTGCTCTTCTTCATCTTCATCTTGAATGGTTCTCCTGCTGGTTCTTTTAGGTGTCTTTCCTACTGCTTGGGGGTGACCTACTGCTCTCTTTCTTTTTTCTGCTGAGTAGACTGTTTCTCTATATTCAACCTTGGTTGGGTACAAGTCTAGGTCATTATATTCTTCACTGTCACTCTGCTCATAGTCTTCTACTGGGTGAGCTTCTGTCCTCTTGTTGTGGATATCCTTTTGGTTTAGTGGTTCAGAATTCCTTAAGCTGTCTTAGTTGTTGTATTCAGGGGCATAATATCCTTGCTGTCCACACTTGTAGCATTGAACTTGTATCCTATCTTTTGGAGGATAGTTTCGGCTATCAGAGGATGGATAATTCCTCTGATAATCCTGATTTTTGCATGGGAGATATCTTGGCTGGTAGTCCTGATTTTCACATGGATAGCTTGACTGAAAATTCTGATTTTTGCATGGAGAGTATCTTGGCTAGTAGTCCCAATTTTTGTGTATGGTAAGTCTTTCAATCTGCCCAACCAGTCTGTCTACTTTTGAATTGAGGTCTTGAATCTCGTTCTTGTCCTTCTTCCATTCTTTAGTAGGCTTCTCTCCTTTTGATTCTCCTTGAAGAAATCCTTGCAGGGCTTTGACCAAGAGGTCTTCCTTGTCTTCTTTCTGATTGTCAGTCCAGGTGGTTCCTTGTTTGACCTCAAAATATCCTTGGGCTGTATCTACTTGCTCTTCAAGCTTCCTGATGCCCAGGGTTCAGACATGTTGAGTAATGTTGGGTGGGATTTCATTCATGAAAGTCATTGGGCTGATAATGTCTTGATTGGCAGCATTGAATCTGGTAGCATGCATTCTCTTCTAGATTCTGATGAAGAATGCTCTTGGGGATTCTCCAAGGTTCATCTTCATTCCCATGATGGATTCTTGAGCTTTGTTGTTGCATACTTTTCAATAATCCAGTATTACATGGCCTCATATTGTTCTTCTTCTGATCTTGCATTCTCCACGATATCTTCTAGATCTGTATTGACATCATTTGCAGTTCTGGTGAAGATGCCTTTGGCTGGTTCTCTCAGCTGTACCTTAAAGATATTGATTCATCTTTGGGTTGACAAATCTCTCAGAGCTGCTATTCCTTCAATTACATCTATGAATTCTCTTGGGTCTTCCTCTGAATATCTTGCAAATGTGGGTAGAGTTGTATCTATTTTGTCCTCACTGTCTTCTGACTCTGTTTTGATTTCTGAGTCTGATTCTGAGTTGTTGACTGTTGATGGATATGAGCTTGAAGGTACTGAAGATCTGAAAGATGGTGCTCTTCTAGGTACTATTTTTGGGAGTCTTGTGGGTTGAATTCTTTAGATTGGGGTTACTGGTCTGGATAAATCAGAGAAGACTCTTGGAGGAAATCTTTCAAGATAATTATTGAGGTCTTAGATGAGATTGTCAAAATCCTGATTGGTATTGTCTACTTCATCTGATGTGAGCTTGTCAAAATCTCTGGTTGGTATATCTACTAGTGGTACTAGTGGAGGATTTTGTATAGTGCTGGCTTCTGCAATGTCAGATCCTTCTAATACTGAGTAGTATTCGATTCTAGAGGTAATTATGTCTCTTCCTGTCCAAATACTTTATAGAGCTGGAATTTCTTCTCCTGTAGTAGCTGAAATTGGTACTGTATCAAAGGTTGCAATAGTGCTGGTCTCTAGGTTGAAGGTTGGGTTCTGTGAGCTAAAAAATCATATAGATTACTAATTTGAAATATTCTCAGTTGAGCCCCCAAATGTAATATACCTGGCTCAATAGAGGTAAATTACAAGATTGGGTGACTGTTGTAGATTAGCTTAAGCCTCCAGTTACTTTGTTAAAAAGCAACAAAATGTTCAGATAATATATATAGATTCTTTATATTGGTATTTAGTGTTATAATATTCAACAGCTAGAGACTTTCTGTGAGCAATTTCCTAATTTGATAGCATTCTTGAGTTGTATGTGTGAATGGGTTTTTTTCTTGAGCAGTAGACTAATTTGTATGACCTGATGATCTTGGGTAATTAGGTGGATTTTGGTGGATTTTCTTAAAAGAGTGAGCTCTCTGAGAATCAGTGATCAGTTTTCTTTAAGGGTATGGATTCTGGATGTGGGTTGCTGGTGTGATGGTGATCAGGTTGAATGGTGTGGATTGAGCAGTTGATGCAGGCAATGTGGCTTTTAAGCAGTCAACAGTATAGGCTTAATTTATGTGGATGAATGATATGAATTGGCAGAATATGGCAGATCAGCAGACAAAATGTAGAATGATGTAGTTTGGTGGAATGTGGTGGATCAGTAGATTACTTGAATGATGCAGATTCTTGAACAAAATGCAGATCAGCAGAATGTGGTGGATCAGTGGTCAAATGGTGGCTTATTCCTTAAGCAGCAGACTTCTCTTGGACTTTGGCTGGCAAAGTTATGTCAGAACTGCTTCATTTATATAAATAGATTCACTTTGAAGGTATGTCAAGACTAGCTTTAAGGCAGATTACTTGAAAATAGCAGACTTCTCTTTAAGCTTATCTGGCAAGCAAACTAAAAACAGTGGACTTCTCTTGACAAACTTCTTTATATTGGAAAGTGGACCAAAGTGGAAATGAGGTACCAAGCTCACAATCTCCTAGAAGAGGCTCTAGAGTGAGCATTTCTCCTAAGTGTTGCAATTTAATCTTTAGAATCAAGTGGCTTTTGGTAGGTATATCCCTCAAAGTATTGTAGACAGACTTATCTTTTGCTTTGGATTTAATTCAGACTGAGGTTTATTCACTCTTATCTCTGGGGTATTTTATACATTGTAGTTGCTACCTGGTTGCTATCTGGCTAATTATAGGTTTGCTATTTTTGGTGTGTTTGGGCAGACAGCCACTATCCAGTAGACAGTCACTGTCCATATTATTCTCTTCTTTAGTTATCTGGTTATTTTATGCTATGCTAAGTGTTTATATCATCTAGTTTATTCATGTCATCTAGCTTGTTTGTGTCATCTGGCAATAATTCAGGTAGTATGTTTTTGTAGACTATCATACTATATATTGAAATATAAGAGAAAACTAGAATTTCAATAGTTGGCTAACTCTCTTTTTT
>RQIL01015643.1:0-10753 GCA_003951145.1 Jimgerdemannia lactiflua | reverse complement strand
GTATTTATGGTATTTATTATTCATAGTATTCATAGTATAGTAGTATTCATAATATAGTTCACAGATTTATTATAATGTAACAGACTATAAAAACAAACCACCCAAATTATTGCTAGATAATATGAACTCCTCATAGTAAGCCAGATGACATGAATAGCCAGATGATATAAATCCCTCATAGTTAGCCAGATGATACAAATAAACCAGATGACATAAACACTTAGCATAGTAACCACCACAGCAACTATTGCTGCAGAAATTGTATAAATAACCAGATAACTAAAGAAGGAAATAATATAGACAGTGGCTGTCCACTGGACAGTGACTGTCCACCCAAAAACACTATAAATAGCAATCTATAATTAGTCAGATAGCAACCAGGTAGTAACTACAATATATAAAATACCCCAGAGATAAGAGTGAATAAACCTTAGTTCCAAAATTGAATCCAAAGTAAAAGACAAGTCTGCCTATAATACTTTAAGAGATATGCTTACCCAGAGCTACTTGGTCCAAGAAGAATTGCAATACTTAGGAGAAACACTCACTCTAGAGCCTCTTTTAGAAGATTGTGAGCTTGGTTCTTCATTTCTACTCCAGTCCACTTTCCAATATAAAGAAGTTCATCATTTTCCAGTTTTGCCACTAAGTTTGAGTGAAGAACTTCACCGCCTATTTCAAGAGAAGTCCACTGCTTAAAGAATAAGCCACTATTTTCAAGTCTGCTTTTAAGAAGTCTGCTATGATCACTGCCACTTAAAGAAGAGCTGCTGCATTCCGCTAATCTATCACATTCTGCCAATCCACCACATTCTGCCAATCTACATCATTTGCCAGCATTATTCAATCTACCAGTTTAAGTCCACCACATTTTCGTCCATTGATCTACTACCCTTCACAGAATATGTCTCATTCTAACTACCTCACTCTGCCCGCATCATTCAAGTAACCCACATCATCCACTTAGCTGCATCATTCGAAGACCATACTTGAGAAACCCACTGCATTTAGTTTGCCTGCTAAAATAGAAACCTGATCACCCATTATAGACAAACTGATCACCAGTTCTCAGAGAGCCTGCTCATTTAAGAAAATCTGCCAAATTCACTATACACAAGACTACCTGGGTCATACAAATTATCCACTATTACTCAAGAAGGAAATTGCTCATAGGAGATCATCATACCAATCGTCTGCTACCCAAGAATACTGCAAATTAGGAAATTGCTTGATCTCTAGCTGTTGAATATTATACCACTAGATACCAATACAAGGAACCTATATCTATTATCTGAACATTTTGTTGCTTTTTGACAAAGTAACTGAGGGCTCAAGCCAATCTACAACAGCTACCCAATCTTGTAATTTGTCTCTATTGAGCCGAGCACATTACAATAGACATATTTTGTATAGTAAATATATCTCATCTTTTCATATTTAAGTTAAATCTCATTTACTTACTTCTTGTAGATAGTAGATCTGATTTAGCATTAGGTAAGAAGTTATGTCATAAATCTGATATATTTCTTTGACTGCATTGTTTTACTTTTGGTCTTCTTCTCTTCTAGTAAGTGCTTTTTTAATCAGTTGGGTAATTACTATTTCTTATCCTTTTTTGGTCTTATTGTACTGAATTTATTTATCATATCACAATTTTTTACCAAATAGATGATTTTCCACAATAGAATTCTTAGAGATAGCATTAGTAGCACATTTATACAATTTAGAGTATATTCTGGTTAAGTTCATTGGCTCTGAGTTTTATTTAGAAACTATATCTTGAGCTCATCTAAGGGTGGCACCAATTTGTTGAAATGTTTTATTAACTTTGTTAGTTTGTTTGGATTTCTTTAGAAGTTACTATCACTTTTGATACTCAGTATTTTATTTGGCACTAACAATGGCTTTTCATTTCATCAAGATTTATTCTTTATTATTGGAGAACTCTTCATTACTAATTGGAGATAGTGATGGTGTTATTCCTATTTTGCTTATATAAAACAATCCTTCATTGGCTGTAATTTATATTTCTTTCCATTTTGTCTATACAGTAATAAATACCTGAATTTTATTGATAGTGTTAAGAATGTCATTTGGGAAATCAGAACAGTTGAGTCACAGATCTATTCTGATAATAAATACTATTTGTTTATCATTTTTCTTATCTGGTAGCCATACTTACCAGTCCCAAACTAAGCCTCAAATTTCCATATATTTCATGAACTAAATTGCTAAGAATACTGTAATGTGCCTGGCTCAATAGAGGTAAATTACAAGGTTGGGTGGCTGTGTAGATTGGCTTGAGCCCCTAGTTACTTTGTCAAAAAGCAACAAAATATTCAGGTATTATATAGGTCTGGTACTGGTGTTGGTGCTGATACTGGTATTTAGTGGTATAATATTCAACAGCTAGAGACTTTCTGCATGTGATTTCCTAATTTGGCAGTGTTCTTGGGTTGTGTATGTGAATGGGTTTTCTTCTGGAGTGACAGACTAATTTGTGTGGCATGGACAATCTTGTGTATGATAAATTTGGCAGATTTCCTTAATAGAGCGGGCTCTTCTGGGAATCCGATCAGGTGAGTTTCCTTAACAGTGCAGGTTCTGGATACTGGCTGCTGGTATGACAGTGAACTTGAATGCTAATTTGGGAGACCAATGATCAGGTTTCCTTAATCAGTACAGATTTTTTAGAGTGATGCAGATTTGAGCAGTGTAGACTGAACGATGTGGGCAAACAATGTGGGTAAACAATGCGGGTAATCAGCAAAATGCGGTGGGTCGACAGGCAAAAATGTGGACTTGAACAAGGCAGATCGGCAGAATGTGGCAGATCGGCAGACAAAATGTAGAACAATGTGGACTAAATGAGGCAGACTTTTCTCTTGAAAACGGGACAACTTATTCTTTAAGCAACAGGTCTCTTGAAAATGGCAGACTGATTAGCAATTCAGTGGACTAAAACATGGTGGACTTCTTGAAAAACAGTGAACTTCTCTTCAGGCTTATCTGGCAAGCAAACCAATCTTTTCTAATGGAAAGTGAACCAGAGTGGAAATGAACAAGGCTCACAATCTCCTTTTAACAGTAGCTCATCGGCAGACATATCTCCTAAGTGTTGCAATCTAATTTCTTTAGGACCAAGGGACTTTTGGCAGGCATTTCTCCTAAGTGTGTTTGGCAGGCAGACTTGTCTTTTGCTTTGGATTTAATTTTGGACTGAGGTTTATTCACTCTTGTCTCTGGGGTATTTTATATATTGTGGTTGCTACCTGGTTGCTATCTGGCTAATTATAGAGTACTATTTGTATCAGGTATTTCTGGTTTTGGTACTGGTATGCAGGTTCAGCACAGGTGTGCAGGTTCGGCACAAGTGTGTAGATCCTGCACAGATATACCTTATCTGGTAGTCTGGCTATTTATATAGTTTTCCACTATAAATGGTTGCTGTGCAGGTTACTATACTATGCTAATATTCATATCATCTGGTTTGTTCATGTCATCTGTCAGTAATTCGGGTGGTACATTTTTGTGGTCTGTCACATCAGCCCCCACTAAAGGATGGTCTGTCCCAGACTGTCCTTTAGTCATTATTCTAATAGGCATAGGCATCTTCTGCATCAATACCTGCACCATTGTCTTCATCTGTATCCAGATCACTCCATTCAGCAGATTCTTCTTCTTCTGGGAATAGGATTTCGACATGATTGATGATACTCAGATAGGTGGCTAGGTTCATTCCTTGTATGTCATACCAGAAGAACTGTGCCTGCATCAAGGCTATGGTATTTCGTTTGTAAAGTGTGTAGAGTCTGTCTGCAGCAGTGATATCCCTTCTTGATAAACCTATGATATTTCTGATGTAGGTTTGTTCTGGGGCTGGGAGGTTCTGCATTTGTTCACCAATTGCATAGTGTGCCTGGAGTTAGTGAACTTGAAGCAAATGTCTGGCCAGGACAAGATTCTCTTAATGAATCCAAATCTTTTGGAGGGTGTTTCCATTGACTTCTTGAAATTGGGGAAGAGGGACTGGTAGTGATTGAAAGGAGCTAAGAACAAGGGTCTGGAGGTATTGATCTATCCTCTGAGTCATGGTTTGTGCAGGTATATCTTGAGCTGATTGATGTGAACTGGAGTTCTCAAGATTTGTCCATCCATGCTTCTTATATAGATGTTGGTTCTTCTGATGTTGTATACAAGGTATGGTCCTTTCCATTTTGGTTCTAGTTTGGCAGCAAAGTTTGTTTCAATCATGCTTCTCCAAACTAGGACTTGATCTCCAATCTTGATCTTCTGATCCTTCTGTTTCTGGTCATAATACTTCTTTTGTCTTTCCTGGGCTTTAATAATCTGTTTTTGGGCATCTTTTCACAACTGATCTCCTTTTTCAAGAAGCTTTCCAAGATTCTCATGATCAGCAGTTCTGGTCTTCTTGGCAAACATCATTTCGAAGGGCTTTTATTTGGTTGAGGCAGCAGGGGTGTTTCGGATTTCCCACAGGATTTTGGGTATGCAGAGATCCCAATTGATAGGATCAACCTTGGCAAGTCCTTTCTTGATGGTCTGGTTCATTATTTCGGTCATTCCATTGGTTTGAGAGTGATAGGAGGTAGTTCTTTTCAGGTAGATCCCATGAATTCATGCATAACTTGAGATTATATTATTCATAAATTCAGTTCCTTGGTCAGAAATAAGTTCTTCAGGGGGTCCATATCAGTGAGTGAGGTTATGAAGGTGTCCAACAATGGTCAGGGCATCTGCAATCTTTATGGAGTATGCTTCGGGCCATTTGGTCAGATATTCAACAAATACTAGAATGTATCTGTTTCATTTTGGTGTTACTGGCAGGGGTCCAATTACATCTACTCCCCATCTTTGGAAGATGTGAGTGAGTGGGGGAATCGGTTGCAGAGGGGCTTGATAGTTCTTCTTTCCTTAATACTTCTGGCAGATGTCACACTTCTGGATAATGTCTCGGACTTGTGTTCTGAGGTGGGGCCAATGTTGATAATCTTTCTGAATCTTGTCTTCTGTATTTGTCTGTCCTTGGTGGGCTTTCTGATATTCTTGTCAGATAAGGTCTTCTTGCTCTTTGATGGTCTTGGGAACTTTTTTGAGGATGCAGTTCCGAGGTACACCCTTTCTTTGGTTCATTGGGTCATGTGGAAGAGAACATCAACATTGTTGTGAGTTCTTCCTGCTTTGTGGATGATGTTGATTTCATATTCTTGAAGGATAAGGATCTATTGGGCAAGGATTTCAGTAGGGTCTTTTCAGTGCAATAACTATTTGAGAGCTGTATGGTCTGTGATCAGGGTGACTTTCTTCCAATGAGGTAATGTTTGAATAAGGTGACTGCCCATATAATCGCAAGGCATTCCAATTTGGTACTCCCATAGTTGGTCTGCTGCTTGTTGGTAGCTCTACTTGCATAAGCTATCACATGGTGCTATTTGTCAGGTCTTTCTTGTGTAAGGATTGCTCTGAGGCCATTCTTGGATGCATCAGTATACAGAATGAAAGGTTTCTGCAGATCTGGTCAGACTAGAATTGGTGCTGAGGTCAGGCAGTGTTGTAGTTTTCGGAAGGCTTCTTCTTGTAGTTCTTTCCATTAGAACAGAACTCCTTTCTTTAGCAAGGTTTGGATTGGGGCAGAGATTTTGGTAAATCTCTTAATAAGTCTTTTGTAGTAAGATACAAGTATCAGGAAAGACAGAGCTTCCTTTGGGGTCTTGAGAATAAGGAAGTTGTTGACTTTTTTGATCTTCTTGGGGTCTGCATGTGTTTCATCCTTAGAGACTACGAATCCAAGAAATTCAAGCTTCTGTTTGCCAAAGTAGCACTTCTTTGAGTTGAGTCTCAGGTGGTTTTGTCAGGTGAGTTTGAAAAACTCTTCAAGGTCTCGCAGGTGGTCTTCGAAATTTGCTGAGTAGATATTAGAGTTATCCACATAAACAATCAGATAGTAGTAGATGAGAGGGACATATACTGAGTTCATCATTTACTGGAAGGTTGGGGGTACATTGCAGAGTCCAAAAGGCATTCAGAGGTACTTAAACAATTTTCCTAGGGCAAGAAAAGCTATCTTTTGAATGTCTTTGGGGTCCATTGGTATCTCATGGAATCCTGTGAATAGATCCATACTGCTGAAGTATCTTGCATTTTGTAGCTAGTCCAGAAGGTCATCAATTCAGGGCAAGGGGTATGTATCTTTCTCAGTTACTGTGTTGAGTTTTCTGAAGTCTACAACTAGTCTCCATCCTCCTTTCTTTAGCACAATAAGTATAGGGCTGGCCCAAGGGCTGGTGGAGGGTCAGATGACTCCATTGTCTAAGAGTTCCTGTATGTATTCTTTTTCGAATATCTTCAAGTAGTGGGGTATTCTGTATGGTTTCTATCAGATGGATGTTGCATTTCCTGTATTTATACTGTGGTGGTATGATGGATTGTATGGCAGGTTGCCATAGTCTATAGTGAAGATGTCCTGATATTTATGAAGGAGTCCAGTCAATTGTTTTTGTTGCTGAGGTGTCAATTCTTCTCCAATGTTTGTGAAGGCTTCACTTTCTCCTGGGTCATAGAGGGGCCTTTCCTTTTTTCTGTAATCTTTTGCTGTTTCCCTGTAAGTTTAGTTCATAAACTTCTCTGTGTGTTCTGTTAAGATATAGCACAAGGTGTCCAATGATGGTTCCTTTTGGCAGGATGATGTTGTCCCAGCTAGTGTTGGTTGCTCGGGAGTATACTGGATTTATCTTGTCAGGGAATGTGTACCCTTCTATGTGCAGATTTCGGATTTCTTTATTGGGTTCAAAGAAAAGATTCCTGGGATCTGGTGGTGCAAAGATTTTGATGGTGGTCCACTCTCCTGGCTCAAGGATGAGGTTCTTGTGAAGCTTTACTGGCTGGCAGAAAACTTGCTGAGGGGTATTTACTTTGAATTAGTTAACCTGAAGGAGGTGTACTTCCTTCTTGTCTGAGCTTCCAAATCCTTTAGTTTGTCTGGTTCTTTGAGTGAGCTTGGGTACTTCTTGCAGCTGAGGAATCTTGTATTCGAGAAAGACTGCCTGTGTAATTTTGTCTCCTTTGTTGATTCGAATTCATTCACCACTTCCATTTCTTAGGATGACTCTGATTTTACCTATGTATCCTGGATCAATGGTTCCTCCTTTGGTAAAGAGTCCTTCAAGGGCTAGACCAGACCTTGAGGTCAACTGGATGTAAGTTCCTTTTTGTAGTTGCATGGCAATACCAGTTCTGATGAGCTTTGTACTTTCAGGGCCCATAGTGGTGTCATAGAGACTGCTGAGATCATAGCCAACATCTTCTTGGTGTACCTTTTTTAGTGGGATTGCATTGAGATGAAGCAGGGTGAACTGTACAATATTCTTGCCAAGTATAGATTGTCTATAGGCTGAGGCTCCTGTGGTATTAGATCTCCAACCTCTGATGTCTAGGTGTGGCCATCTTGCTCTAGTAGAGGGGTCTTGAAGATAATTGATTCCTCTTTTTCCAGTGGAGTCTAGGGCTTCCATGAAGTTGATAGCATCATCTATCCATTCTTGGCAAGTTGTGTAGCAAATGAGAGCCAGGATATCTTCTCCTAGATCATATATCTTGAGGACCTTCCTTGTGGGTTTCTTCTTTTTTTCTTTTTGAATCTTTGCTCAGTCATCTCTTCTTTTGAGTGTGTGTACAATTATATCCTTGCTGAGATGAATCTTTTCATGTTGACAAGGCCAGCATCTTGGGTGCTTTCCATGATGGCAATATCTCATGGCTTAGAAGTGCTTCTTTCTTTCTTCAATTTCTCCTAGCTTCAGAAATCTGCATCCATTCACATTATACTTTGGTGAAAGGGTAGAGAGGGAATTCAAGACCCCAAAGTAAGTTACCACTGATAGAGGAATAGAATTTGTCAACCAGTTCTATGAAATTCTTTATAAAAGTATAAGATCTAATACATCAAGACTATAGCCTATCATCCTCAAGGAAATAGATAAGTAGAATAAATCAACATGACCCTCAAGAACGTTATTGCTAAGATCTGTAATGAATACAGAAACTGGAACCAATATCTTCCAATAGCATTATCCACTCTATGGGATATATGATCATAAAGTACCCATTTTATGCTACAAGAAATACTATTCAAAGAGGAAAGTTCTAGTAGAAGTTTGTCAGCAAACAATGATATAATCTGGAAGTATGTAGATATAGAGATATAGAGATTACATCAAATTAGGAAAAAGGCAGAGAATTACATCATCAAGGTATAGGCACTATAGTGGAACAATGTTGAAAAGACTCATAAGCCTCTGGAGATTATCAAGATAAGAGACAAAGTTCTGATATATCAGAATATTATAGAAGCTTCTTGGTTAAGAAAACTGGAGCCCAAATGGAAAGAATCTTATCTGGTACAAGATATAAAAGAGACTACCTTATTCCTACTACCATCTACCAAAACTAGCTCAAGAAGTATTATGGCAAATCAATAGAGTACAGCTACAGCCCTAAAGATCACTAGTGCTGCCCAAAGAGCTATAGAAAGACAGTGGTGCTCTACTGAATCACCCATAATGAACAAATCCTTTGATAGTATCCAGAGTATAGTAAATGCATACTTGTCCTAGATCTCATACTTCAAGATCTATCAGAATAGAACCAAGTTCCAGAAATACTTCAAGTTGGGATAACTGCTAAATTCAAAACTAGTTATGGATGGAGAAGATTGGATTCGTAAGTATCAGCTCTCTCACACTCAGATCCTAATTGCTACCAGAATATACCAACTATTCAAGGATGACAAACAAGCTCTAGCCCAGTTCTAAGGAGTACTACTAGGAGATTTCAGCCAGATTAGAAGATAATATTTGGAGAATGTGATAGCATAGATTGTGCAGTATAAGGAGATTCAGATAGTTGAGACTTGTGAATTTGAGTAAATAAGATATTTCAGAGATAAATCATCTATTCAGGAGGAAGTTATGACAGTTGACCCAAAATAGTAAAATCAGGGGAATAGACATTTGATTATAGCATACAAATCCAATTCCCAATATAGTATAGCAGTCATTTCTACAACTATAAAAACTTTAGCAACTGTAGAAATTCTACAGATGTAAATCTTTTATAATTGTAGAAATCTTAGCAGATGTAGAGGATTTACAATTATAAAAACTGACTTAAGGAAAATATAGTCATAAACTTAGCTACCTCATAGCTAGTAAAACTGTATAAATAACCCAGTATCTTTGAGTAAATAAACCTCAGATTGAAAGTATTAGCATAAAGAACAAGTATATTAATAAAGGACCTTCAGATTACCTCTTTGATACATTTAGCCTCAAGGAACTACTGACTCTGGGAGTCAAGAAGATAAGAATTCAAGATAAAGAAATCTGATATACTTGCTAAGTTTAGTATCTGCTATATTACACTGACTAGAGATAGTAATAGCATTATTTCTGTTTTGCTTATATAAAATAATTCTTTATTAGCTATAATTTATATTTCTTTCCATCTTACTTATATAGCAATAAACATCTGGATTTTATTGATAGTATTAAGAATATCATTCAGAATACTTTTCTTTACTACCATACTGATCACAAGGTCTGGCAGGCAATCAGTCAAGTCCCCTTTTCCTAACTTACAACTCCTCTACCTCAGTGTAGTTTGCTATATCTATTGCAGGACAGTAGAAGGAAGGCAATGGCGATAAGTTGCCTCTCTTTTGGTGTTGGATTGGTGTTTTCTCCACTTTTTTGTGGTTCTGGTGTCTCTGGCTATATCTGGGATGTACCTATCTTGGCATAGTACTTTTTTTCTTTTGTTATTATCAATAAGGTATTTTCTCGATATATTATGGGCTACATAGAGAGTTGGCTAACTATGGGCATCAAATGCCAGTATAGGTTATCTACAGATTGTCAATATCTATAGTGGGGCCCTCTAAGTCTTAGTGAACTTTCTGGCAAGTATGGTTCTGGTATAGGTGACTGCTTTTCGGATAGAGTCAGGTGGGAGGGGAGATGGCTGTCACAGATAGGCAGAAGAGTGATAATAGTGAACTAGTCAGGTGCCAGGCTAGTGATAGCTGTTAGAGTATGGTGGACACTGATTTGGTGGAGTCTTCTGATTGGTTAGCAGGGGGGTGGGACTGTACCCAACTGGACCTAGGAGCTAATATAGCAATGTGATTAAAGTCCCTAGGCTTGGAGAGTAGGGCCTTTCTTTTCTGGCTATACCTAACTAGAACCAGGAGCTAATGTGATAATGCAATCAAGACCTGCAGGCTCAGAGAGGGAGATGGGGATCTCTTCCTATCCCCCATATAAGTCCTTTGATGGGGGGTTCTATGTATTAGTTCTTATTGACTATTAGCTAGTTGGGGGTTTTTATTTTACCTTAAACTTTCAGTTGGAGTTCAGAAGACTAGTTCTTATTTAGTTCTAGCACTATTAGATTTTGACATATAGGTGTACTCTCACATATAAATGATGATTCAGCCCTAGTGAGTTGATGAATCTGATTTATATATTGTTGGAACAGAGATATGAAATACTGCCCTTATATAGCTGGAGTGGTGGAACTGCTGGACAATTTGATAGCCTAGGTTAATGGAGGGTTAGCACTTGGGGAGGGAGTGAGAGAGGGTTTTAGCCTATATAGTCTAGGTTCCCTTCCAATAAAAATCTATGGGGACTTGATTCTATTAAAAAAAAAAAAATATCATTCAGGAAATTAGAAT
>RQIL01015632.1:0-10756 GCA_003951145.1 Jimgerdemannia lactiflua | reverse complement strand
TGAAAAAAAAAAAAAAAAAAGCCTGACTCAACGACTCCGATTCGACATGCACTACCTAAACTCACATGGGGCTTGAAAACCTCGACGTATATCGCAACCATCTATTTATCCTCATCATTACTTCTCTGGTACCTACCAATATTGCGCACAACTTGCTTAACCATCTCCTTCCCCTTTCCCAATATCGGTTTCTTGGCGACCGGTGGTTCAATGGGAGGCTTCAGCTGTTGTTTTGTATAAGCAAAAAGAGAAAATAGACAATTTGTGAGAACCACACAGCTCTTCTATACCGAATTATATCACGCAACAAATGACATTGAACCGTGAGTAAAATTTTCAACCCCAACAGAGACATGAGAGTCTCCCCTAACAGCGGCATGATTCGCAGAGCGTGCATATATCCACGCTATTAAGCGGCGGTTTGATGCGATGAATACGAACGGATCTCTGCCAATCATGACAAAGTAATCGTATGAATGAAAATATTTCCCGAAAAGATGTTAATGCAAGAATTATATTAGAAACATTCCATACATGCATAACATGCTCATATAAACGTACTCATATTAACATATACATACTTTCATGCGAAAATTCGCGCAGAATGAATTCATCATAAAGCTTGTATACCATCAACGTGACCCTGTTATCGCGCCCGTAGGATTGCAACTCCTCCTTTGGAAAAGCTGAATGTCAGGTATGAATGAAAGGTTGGTAAGATCTCTTAGAAGCATCAAGGTAACCAAGAAAAAGCGTCGGTGCATTTCCTGTTGGATTTCCTATATCTCTTACGTACTTATTTCCTTTCACTTTGCACAGTGCGACTGCGTGCAAACACCAATATTTACCTCTGTCGGCTCCAGTTTTTGTTCGTCCAAGTAGATCCCATTGACTCCCACCACCCGCCGCGATGATGTACTAGAGGGAGTTGACCTGGCGCACGTCGATTCATTTATACCCGGCCTCGAAGTCGACGCGAGGAATAGTGACGTCATATGTCATGGGTGACGTGTTAAGCGCCTGAAAAGCGACCTCGTGATAGGATAATCTTGGTCCTCAAAGGCTGGCTTTATTGCAACTGCAAATATCCGCTATTTATATATACATGAATTTATGACTAATGCTAAAGATATGTAAGCATAACCCCTTGTAGAAGCTTTCAGACATTTCTTCCCGTAAGGTCCACACATATTGAATAATCCCTCGTAGAATACCAAGTTATCGTTTCATGCGGCTTGCAGCCTGGAAATTTGCGGAATGTGAATAAGGTGTGCTATCAAATATATGTATCTCGTTCGAATGCTAAAATCTTGAAATGGGTGTAGTGTACAGGCAAAATATCCAAGCAAGTTTGCAAGATGTATATACGAGCATTAAATTTTTGCATACATATTTGCTTACATTACCATTACAGACATGCAAAGGCGAGTCTCGAATCCTGTCAGTAATCAGCTGATAACTACGACCACTTGCCTATATATTCCTTATATTTCCAACTTGAACAGTAAACAATATGCCATCATTCTTGCCTGCCGGACATTTGCCCTAGCTGAATAAATTAAAGGTTTAGTGAGACACTATCATAACCAACCAGAAGGATGGCATCACTTCAGTCATGAAGTTGGGACTAATAATGTCTACACCTTCACTGGTTCCAGAAATATACATTCTCTTGCCTGAATCTCAGTTTTTTTTAAGTCTCTCTGCCGAGATCTTTCTGCCAATTCTCCTCCCGCTGCTGCAATGCATCCGCCGATATCTCATCCATCCCGCTGCTGAGCTCATTTTGTATGCTATTTTAATCCAAATTCTTCCTCAATTCTGCTTACAGAGCTGAACAGATGCATTGAATTTATTCTTCAACAAATGCCACAACTACGTACTAGCGCCTCCTTATGCAATCACTCGGCACTTCACCATCGAACATAATATCAATCAAATTGATGATGAGATTTAATTGATATGGATATGATAATAATTACTTCTACAATATGTAATACAGTAGAAATACCAGTATAGCATGCTCAAGGATGCAGTCACAGCAAAAATGAATAAATAAAGTATAGAAGAATTAATAGTATAAGGACTAGAAAATAGATATAGGCAATTGCACAACCACCCCTTCCTCTGGTAACATTCATATTACACCAATTTCTCACACACTTTTGACACACTTTTTCATCATTTATTGGAGAAACCCCTTAAGGCAATGGCAACCAAGCAAGGTTCTGGTGAGCATACCAGTGTGGAAGATGGTCCAGCATTCAATTGATAGTATGGCAAGAGAAAGATTGATATGAGACTGGGGTTCTTTAGGCCATCAAATAGAGAAAGTACAGGAGAAAGACAGGGGTCAAGCAAGAAGGGGGGGGGAAGTGGAGTGGTAAGCTTTGCAGTAGTAGTTAAGAATAGTGAGGGAGGAGAGGGTGCTGAGAGATGGAAGACAGTAGAGAAGGAGAAGGAGAAGACTGAAGGTACTGGAGAGGTACTGCCTGGGGAAGAGAAGGAGGGGGCTAGAGAAGGTATGATTGGCAACTACTGATAGTAATGTGATAGCCAATCTGGAAAGAAATCCAGATATAACTGCTGATAGTATCAAGGGAAGCCAGGGGGGATTGGGACTGGTGCACAGGGGTAATATGTTAGATAGTATGATGGGCCTAGTGATGGTCCCATTACTCAAGAAGTTGATCTCTGAATTCACAGTTATGGTGAGCTTTCAGGGCCTGGCAGTGACAGCAAAGATGGTCTTGAGGTTACTAAGTAAGCAGCTGACTGATGTGATATCAGTGAAGTTCTTGAAGGGGCTGAAGGGGATTGAAGTTGGATTTGTAGAGAAGAAACACCTAATGGATGCTCTGTCAAAAGGGGTTATAGTGGGTGAGATTATGGTACCAATATCAAGGTATTTGCACTGGGACCCCAAAGTAGTATACTTGGTAATCAAAGAGGTCTCTACAGTATTGATGAAGGAGATAAGGAGATGAATTGGAGTGGTGATGAGGGAGTATGGTAATGTAGTTGATATTGGTTTTCAGATGTGGAAGTGAATGACATTTAAGATAGGAGATGTGGAGATGAGGTGGAGGGTGGCTGGGAAAGAGATAACTGGGAAGGCAAGTGATTGGCTGAAGGTATTGAAGTGGGACCCAGTCAAGTATAAGGTATCAAGAGTGAAGAGAACTAAGAAGGAGAAAGAGGATCTACTGATGGTACTGTGAGAGATGGAAGGGGCTGTAGAGCAGAGAGCGAAGGCTTGAGAGGCCTTTGAGGATGCAATGGTGGTAGAGAAGATGAATGGCAGAAAGGTGTAGGTGGATAAGAAGATATGAGAGAGAGAATAGGGGAGATATATGCAAAAAGAATTACTAAAGAGCTTCAAGAAGAAGCTGGGTACAAGGTTGGTGCCACTGCCAGGGTTTATAGATGGCTTGAAGACTTCACAGCATGCCCCTTAGTACAAGAAGATCATTGAGAAGGATGATTCTGGGTTCTTTATTGATTTGGAAGAGAAGGAGGAAGTCCAGGCTAGAAATGGAGAGGCCTTAGAGGGTAGTGTGACACTATGAACTAAGAAAGAAGATATTGTGATGAAGGAGACCCAGAGTGTGAGGTTTGGAGTCTCAGATGCTGAGCTTAGAGGAGCGGTAGTGGGAGTAGCTAGGAAGTAGTCTAGTGAGGGTGTGATGGGGGGTGCTAAAGGAGCTAGTGGATCTGAGGAGGGCAGGAGGCCCATGACCCTGGGTATTGGTTATGTTGGGGGGACAGAGTGAATGCTGGTAACATTTAATGATCTGGTGGTGAATGAGCTTGCAGAGGTGGACTTTTATATCTTGGGAGAGGAGGAATGGTAGACTATTCTGGCAGGAGAGGGGGTATTGGATAAGCTATTATTGGAAGTGCTGGCAATTATGCTGAAGGAGAAGAAGTATAAGATGGATGCAAGGAGAGAAGCTAAGTTGAGGGAGACAGCAGAGCAGGCTATAGAAGATTGCTGGGTGGTAAAGGATGGAACTAAGCTATGGAGATCAGTATGTGAGGACTACAGGAAAGAAGCAGAGGAGAAAGATGATAAGACTGTTTGGGAGATTGGGGCTACACTGGAAAAAGAGGAGACTGAGGAGGATGAGATGGAAGCTGAATGATTTTTTGACCTATCTAGGATGGATATCAAGCTGGAAATCTAAATGGGCTGAGAAAGTGATATTATCTACAAATACTATTCCTTATAAATAGTATAACTAATATTTTATCTTTGAATATCAATGGGTTATGGAGTGCAGAGTAATGTCAGAACATTTTTGAATAGCTAAGAGAGATGGAGGCTAATCTCTTTCTTCTGTAGGATATGAGATGCAAGGAGGAGATAGATAAGCTGAATTGGACAAAGGAATGGAGAGGGGTGGCTGAATGGCATGGAAAGGTTGGGATCCTGATTTGCAAGAGTAGAGGAGAGTTGGTGGACATTGGGGGGTAGAGTGAATGTCTCCTGTGGGGAATGTGGAGGAGGCCAGGGTGGGGCCCAATAGTGATTGGTTCTTATTATTATCCAGCAGTCTGGGGTGAAAGAGTGGGATGGCTAGAAAATCTGCTGGAGGATGGATCACTGATAGAGGCTGGGGTGGATATTCTGGGAGGTGACTTCAATATGGTATGAGATGCTACTATATGTAGATTGGTCTGATGAGAGAGTGGGGATAGTTGGCCATAGTGGTGGGCTGGACAGATAAGAGGAGATTGAGAGACTGAGTGTACTGAGAGATGCAGAGAGGGTCAAGTGGGGAGTGTCTAAGGTCTTTATACATTGGGTTGATAGACTGAGAACAAGGATTGATTGGGTACTCTCAGCTAATTGCTGGAGAGAGGACATTTGGCAGAGACTTGAAGTAGTTTGGTATCTATGATCAGATCATTGGGGGGTGCTGGGGCAGGGGAAGTGGGGATGGACCTGAATATTGGTAGCTTAACTATGCTCTATTAGAGGATGGGGACTTGTAAGAGAGATGAGAGAGAGAGGTGGGGATTAGTATTACTAGGTGAAGGGAGAAGAGGGCCCAGTGAGAGTCTGGTGGGTAAAGCTGAAGAAGGCAGCAAAAATATACTGAAGTGAGGCTGGGAGGCAGAAGAGTAGGCTTCAGAGGAAGAAGGGGCTGTGGGCCTTCTATTATATAGAACAACTACTACTGCAGTGATTGTATGTGAAGGGTCTAGTGGAAGAGAAGAAGGAGGACTGGTGGATAGTGAGAGTGAGGATGGAGATTGAGAAACTGAAGAGAATGTGGAGGATAGAAAAGGAGAGTCATACACAGAAGATGGTAGTGAGGCTTAGGTGGCAAGGGCTGGAGAAAGGGAAGTGGTCTACTAAGTACCTTTCTAGACTGCTGAGGGTGAGAGAGGTGAGACAGTAGTGGGAAAAGATCATTGAAGGGGATGGCCACTTGGTGGCTGGAGTCCAGGGGATCCTCAGTATACTTAAGGAGTAGTGGGGGAAGCTGTGGAGTAAAGAAGAGGGAGGTGAGAACAGTGAGACCATTGCAGAGTATTTGGAGGATTGGTGTCCTCCAGAGGTAGAAAAGCTGAAGGAGCTGATAAGACTGATGAGAGAGGAGGAAATATTGTATATCCTGGTAGCTACAAAGTCAGAGACAGCTCCCTGGGGAGGATGGACTACCCCGGGACTTCTGGAAGAGGATGGTGATAGTGAAAGAGGTACTCTATGAGATGAGAGATATGTTTAATAAGATGGCTGAGTCCAGACTCTGGCTGGGCAGTTAAAAGTTAAGGTTGGTAATACTACTTTATAAGAACAAGAGACAAAGAGAGGACTGGAAGAACTGGAGGCTGATTATGCTCCTAGATATGGACAGAAAGTTGATCATGAAGGTGCTAGTGGTGAGGCTGTAGGTAGTGGTGCAACAGATCCTGGGTGAGGAGCAGAGAGGATTTGTTGGGGGGTGATTGATCAGGGATGGCACAGTCTGGGTATATGGTATTATAGAAGGGGCTAGAGCTGATAGAGTGGATGGCTGGCTAGTTTTCTTAGACCAGGAGAAAGCCTATGATAGGGTGTAGTGAGTCTGGTTGGAGAAGGTGCTGGAGAGGATTGAACTCTCTGGGGGGTTGGGAAGTTCTATCATTTGCCTCCTGGAGAGAAGTCAGGCAGCAATTATAGTAAATAGATATAGGAGAGTTACTTTCCTACTTGGGTATGGGGTACTATAGGGAGACCTCCTGTCATCTATCTTGTATATACTGTCCTTGAAGCTACTTTTGGATAGAATCAGGTGGAGAATTATAGGGTTGACTGTACTGGACATGAATTGGAAAGTGGGAGCCTTTGCAGATGATATAATGGTAGGTCTGGGCACCACTGAGAATGTGGAGGAGCTCAAGGAAGCCATAGGTTGGTATGAGTAGTACTCTGAACAGAAGCTGAACTGGTATAAGTGTGAAATGATAGTCCTGGAAAATGGCTTGGTTGGAGGGGATATTATTGGTACTATTGTTTTCCTAAGGAAGGCAGTATAGTATTTAGAGATTTTCCTCTTAGTGTATGGGTCAGTACTATCTAAGGCCTGGTGGGAGGCTAAGGTGAGGATATAGAGAGATGTACTGAGAAGCTGAAGAAAGCAGTATATCTCTCTAGCAGATAGGGTGACTATACTGAATATTTACTGGATGCTAAAACTGTAGTATCTGACATATTACTTAGACTTTCCAGTATGGGTAGTCAAAAGGCTGTTGAAGCTAGCAAGAGAATGGATATGGACAGGCTACAGAAGTCAGATCAAGTGGGAGGTCTTGGCAATATCAGTGAAGAGGGGGGGTCTGGGGCTAGTTAACTTCTCTAAATGATTGTACTATCTTTGTATCTGGTGGTTGAAGAGGGTAGCAGTGCTGAAAGGGGGTGGCTGGGTCCTGCTGATGCAGAAGGTGTGGGAGGCAAGGTATGCCCCCTGGGGGTCATCTGGAGATCTGCTGGCATTGGCTGAAAGAGCAGAAGGGTGCACGTGGATGGGTTTTTGGAGCTTGTGGGTGAGATAGCAGAATTAGTATGGTGGTTCGATTGATATGCTACTGGGGCGGATGCTGGTTGCCCGACTATCATCTTAAAGGTGTGCCAAACTACCTCTAGATTGCCAATGTCCAGCTCCAGAAAGGAAGCCTTCAAGGTATGGACCTGGCAGTTGAAATGCTGCAATGTGGCCCAGTCGTAGCAGTCATTGATGGCTTTAACGGTGAAGATGATGTGGGCTAAGAGCTGGGCTGTGTAAACCATGTGGGTTGCGGACTTTGTGGCCCCCAGGGCCAGCAGTGCACTGCGGATGTTGAAGAGGGCCTCGAGCCAGAGGGGGAGGTCTAGGTCGTGATTGGGCAGAAGGTTGTCAGGCTTCCGCATAGTGCGCCGACATGGTGGGAACCTGCGGGCCCAGAAAGGGGGCTGAAAGTGCAGCAATGGAGTTTGGAATGTCTAGAGCCTGGCTGAACGGTATCACGGGAGAGAAGGCCGGAGGTGCGGGTGTCATGACCGAGAGAGGGTTGCCTACGAGGTGCGCCATGATAGCGGGAAGGAGATGCTTGATTAACGCGTTGTCTATGAGGCGCCAGGATGGGTGACGAACAAGAGTCTTTGAGGCGCACAATCAACACGTTTTTGGTGTCATCGGTGGGTAGATCATATCCGTGGCAAAATGTGACGAGCTGCTCCTTCCGCAGCGTGTGTAGGCCAGCCATATTCAGAATTGGTAAGTGTGCATGAGGCGGAGCCAGTGCGTGCGCTAGGGGCACCAGCTGGATGCCTTGAGAATGGCATGTAGGGAGCATGTGTGCGAAAACGGCTTGGGAGCTACTACTAGAGACTAATGCTATGCGAAGTACTGATGCTGTACTACTGCTCGGCTAGGCAATGAGGGGGGGTGCTGCCCTGCGGCGTACTAACTAAGTATACTACGGCTGGGGTAAACTGAAACAGGCTAGCTAGAGAGAAGGCGCCAGGGAGGGCCCTGGCTGAAACTACGCTACTACGCTACGTGTACTAAAAAAGACTGTTCTAGGCTCCTCCCGACTTTGCCGCAGTTTGAACTACGTTCATAACTCTGAAAAAGTCTTTGGTGATCCTACGTAAGTCTCCACTTCACATTGGCTAACATCATTACTGTCTCGGGACCGAAACGTGTCGTATCCACTTCGTATCACAGAGCAGGACGACATCCTGAATTCAACGAAACGGCCTTGCACTTGACTATGGCTGTCGGTAATGAGGAGATGGTGCAGGAGTTGCTCGCTCGAGGGGCAAACATCAGTTGCTCGCTCGAGGGGCAAACATCAGTTGCTCGATCGAGGGGCAAACATCAGTTGCTCGCTCGAGGGGCAAACATCAGTTGCTCGCTCGAGGGGCAAACATCAGTTGCTCGCTCGAGGGGCAAACATCTTTGGTACAGGTACAGCATGGCGCGTCGGCTCGGGTTCAGAAAGTCCGCCACGACGCGGTCGTGCGTGACAAAGTTTTGTATTTTTGCGCCGCGATCAATAAGAAATAAAGCAATATCGGACTTATTACTAAACGCCGCAATGTAGAGAGCCGTAACGTCATTGTTTGGAGTCACGGCGTTCATAAAGTCAAGCAGTTGGGGCTAGAACTTGGTTTCGACGGTATCCAAAACCAGTGTGGCACATGGCACGGACGCAGAGTTGGAGCTGAGATAATGAAGCACGGTGAAGCCAAAGTTGGTAAAAAAAAAAGAATATGAGACTAAGCCTCCGTTGTTACACAAATTTCGCTCGTCTATCTCTAAACCCTAATGCTCTGGCAAATGTGACCGACAAGCATCAACGGAACCGAGTCCACGTCCTTCATGCGGAATATTTGGTCGCGAAATCGTTCGACACGCTCATTGGTCGCGCACCGCCGTGTACTCTTCATGGCCCATGGTGTCAAGAACATCTACTACGCGTCTTCCCGGAAGCGCAAGATCAAGCCCGCCTCATACATGCAATGATGGCGCAAGGTGCAAACGTGACGGCAAACCATTTGCGAACCTGTGTTTACAATCGGTCTGTTGTTTGCATGCAAGCGATCCTCGACAGCTGCTCCCCAGAAACCTTGGACATCAACAGTTCAGTCGACAACCTCGATATGACGGTCCTTCGGTGGAACTGGTCGAGTACCTTGCTCTATGGATGTTATACAGGCTCCGGCTTCTTTTGATGAAACTTGGTGGCGAATGCCACGAGGTCGCGGAGAATAGATTTCCACCCTTGCCACTACTCCCGAAAAAAGCTGTTTTTCGTTGCGCAGTCAAAATTCGCCACAAAACTAGACTCGAAACGCTTAGAACCCACGCGGAAATACGGTTCGCCACAGGGCGAATAAACATTTGTTTGTTTTCCTTCTCAATCACCACCACAAGGGCGTATAAACGATGCCACACATGACGAATAAACTTCGCCACCAGAGCGAACCATCATTTTTGGGGTTCGTGAATAAAAAATTGACCATTGGTCCAACAACCGATCGATTCTCGATCTGCGACCCGGCAGGGCAAATCTCCTCGTTTATTGTCTGGTGCGGTGCAGGGCGTGGTGGGAGTATGATCATGCTTGAAGAGTACGTAAAAGGTTGAAAGCTCCATAGAATATTCCAAAGGTTGTGGCGAGAATCGACCGCGAAGTCAGCAGTCTCGAAAATTTGCCGCAGTAGCTTTAAAATACGCGGCGATGAACCCCTAATGTAACGGCATCTATGCAACTAATTATGACGTACCATGCATGCAAGTTTTTTGTTCAGAAAATGGGCCTAGAGGTCAGTCATATGCGTTTTGGTGATCCCAATTAGTTACCAGGGTTCCTTGTCGGGTTTGCCTCGCCTGTCTATTTCGCGAAGGGACGGTTCACGTGCAAACTTTTATAAAAGGAACTCCCTCTGCTCTTTATTGACGTTGACAACACACACCCCCACCCGTCAACGACACCAACACACCAACATACAAGCATGGGCCTCTTTAAAAGACGACCCCCGCCCCCGATATCCACAGAGGTGCAATTCACTCCCGAGTTGACGGCGAACCCACTTTCCAAGCTCGTCTTCCAATGGATTACGCCCATTCTGTCGACGGGATACAAACGCCCGCTAGAGAAGGAGGATCTTTATATCCTCGAGGACCACCGGCTCGCAGCCAATATGACGAACCGGTTCGATTACTACTGGACGATCGAGCGCAAGAAGGAGAAACCCAGCATCTTGCGTGCCCTTACCTCCGTGTTCGGGTTCAAGTTTTGGGCCGCCGGTGTCCTGAAGGTCGTGTCCGACACTCTACAAATCCTCACGCCACGTAAGTCTTGATAGCAGGCTTTCACTCTTACGCTCTAATTGTTGATTTATTGTTGCTAATACGAATTGACCTCCTCATTTCATTTCCCTTCCAGTTCTCGTGGCGAAGATCCTCGTGTTCGTTGCTGAAAGCCGTACCGCCAATCCGCCCCCCGTCGGCTATGGGTTCATGTACTGCATCATCCTCTTTCTGATGCAGATGATCTCTTTGATATGCCAACACCAGTTCTTCCAGCTCTCCACCATCACCGGTTTCTCCATCCGTACTGTGCTCATCTCTAGCATTTACCGCAAGACTTTGGTCTTGAGCAGTAAGGCCAGAATGGTGAGTTAATAACTCTTTATGCGAGACATGTTTTCCCTCGAGCAATTATATTAATCCACACATCATCTCCTCCCCTCTCTTTTTTTTTTTTTTTTTTTTTT
>RQIL01015621.1:0-10756 GCA_003951145.1 Jimgerdemannia lactiflua | reverse complement strand
GCTACTGATAAGAGATATACTAGAACTGCAAAATGACCTCAAAGCTAGAGAGGAAAAAAAAATTAATGGGCTTCTGACCAGAATGAGGGCACAGTGACTGGAAGAAGGTGAAAGGCCAACCAAATACTTAACCAGAATATTGAAAGCCAGAGAGGTATACCAGAGCTGATCATTAGTTCTTAGTAAGGATAGATAGAAGATAACTGACCAGAGTGATATAATAAAGAAGATTTCAACTAAATGGGCTAACCTGTGGTCTGATAAGGTGGCCAGTAGTAGCTCAGCTGGAGAGAAAGAGAGTAGGGAAATAATACTGGACAACTGAAGTATCCATAGAGATAAGAATATTAGTAAGATAGTGTAATGTGCCTGGCTCAATAGAGGCAAATTACAAGGTTGGGTGGCTGTGTAGATTGGCTTGAGCCCTCAGTTACTTTGTCAAAAAGCAACAAAATGTTCAGATAATATGTATAGGTTCCTTGTGTTGGTGTCTAGTGGTATAATATTCAATAGCTGGAGACTTCAGTATGTAAGCAATTTCCTAATTTGGTGGTTTTCTTGGGTGTAGGTGATTTGTGTATGGTGAATTTGGTGGATTTCCTTAAAAGTGTGGGCTCTTCTGGGAATCCATGACTCTGGCAATCTTGAATAATCAGGTGGATTTCCTTTAATAGTGAGCTCTCAGGGAACTGGTGATCAGTTTCCTTTAAGGGTATGGGTTCACTGGATGCGTGACAGTGATTGGGTTTCTTATTCAGGCGGGTTCTTGACACAGTCTTCGAATGGTGCGGTTAAGCAGACAATACAGGTGAGTGGGCGTTTGCAGGTTACTTGAGCAATATAGACTTAGATGAGACAGATCAGCAGTATGTGGTGGATCGGCAGACTTGAACAATGCAGGCAAACAATGTGAATTACTTGGACAGATGCAGATTGGCAGAATGCAGCAGATCAGCAGACGAAAATGTGGTGGACTTCTTTAAGAATGGCAGCTTTTCCTTAAGCAGTAGATATCTTGAAAATGGTGACCTTTCTTGGTGGCGAATTGAAAATGGTGGACTTCTTAAAGTTGTGTCAAAGACTGGCTTCATTTGCATGAACTGAATTACTGTGAAGTTGCATCTATAGACTGGCTTTTGAGAGGCAGACTTAAACTGGTGGACTTCAGGCTTATCTGGCAAGTGAACCAAAGGCAGCAAAGTTCTTTACTCGAACTTGGTGGCAAAACTAGAAAATGATGAACTTCTTTGTATTGGAAAGTGGACTGGAGTGGAATCAGACAAAACTCACAACTTCTTGGCAGTGGCTCATTGGCAGGTTTCTCCTCCTAAGTGTACCAGACAATTGACTTTTGCTTTGCTTTTTGGACTGAGGTTTATTCACTCTTGTCTCTGGGGTATTTTATACATTGTGGTTGCTACCTGGTTGCTATCTGGCTAATTATAGAGTGCTATTTATGGTGGGTGTTCCCTCAGGGGACAGGTGTTCCCTCAGGGAATGGGTGTTCCCTCAGGGGATGGATGTTCTCTCAGGGGACAGGTGATTCCCCTGTTTAGCTATCTGAGTTATTTATACAGTTTCCACAGCAATGGTTGCTGGTTACTATGCTATGCTAATGTTCACGTCATCTTGCAATTCAGATGGTATATTTTCTTGGCTCGTCACATCAGCCCCCACTAAAGGATGGTCTGTCCCAGACTGTCCTTTAGTCATCATTCCAATAGGCATAGGCATCTTCAGCATCTATGCCTGTACCATCATCTTCATTTGTATCTGGGTTACTCCATTCAAGGTCTGGGTCTTCTTCATCTTCATTCTTAGGGAATAGAATCTCCACATGATGAATAATACTCTGATAGGTTGCCTGGTTCATTTTCTATATGTCGTTTAGATGGAATTGGGCATGGATAAGAGCTCCAGTGTTTCGTTTATATATGGTGTACAATTGGTCAGCAGCAGTGGTATTTCGCCTGACAAGTCCTGTAGAATTTCTGACATAGGTCTGGTCAGGGGTGGGGAGATTCTGTAGAAGTTCACCGATGGCATAAAAGACCTGCAGTTGGTGGATCTGCAGGAGGCACTGGGCAATGGTGAGATTCTCTTGGTGTCCTTGGATTTGCTGGACTTGGTTTCCTTGAATAGGCTGGAATTGTGCCAGAGGGATTGGCAGAGTCTGGAAGGAACTGATGATAAGGGTTTGGAGATGCTGATCTATTCCTTGAGTCATGGTTTATACAGGTATATCTTGAGGCGATTGATGTGAACTGGGGTTCTCAAGATTCGTCCATCCATGCTTCTTATATAGATGCTGGTTCCTCTGATGTTATGTACAAGGTATGGTCCTTCCCATTTCAGTTCCAGTTTGGCAGCAAAGTTTGTTTCAATTATGCTTCTCCAAACTAGGACTTGATCTCCAATATTGATCTTCTGATCCTTCTGTTTCTGGTCATAATACTTCTTTTGTCTTTCCTGGGCCTTGATAATCTGGTTTTGGGCATCTTTTCACAGCTGATCTCCTTTTTCAAGAAGCTTTCTGAGGTTCTCATGGTCGGCAGTTCTGGTCTTCTTAGCAAACATCATTTCGAAGGGCTTTTGTTTGGTAGAGGCAGCAGGGGTGTTTCGGATTTCCCACAGGATCTCAGGTAAGCAGAGATCCCAATTGGTAGGATTGATCTTGGCAAGTCCTTTCTTGATGGTCCGGTTCATTCTTTCGGTCATTCCATTAGTTTGCAGATGATAGGAAGTAGTTCTTTTCAGGTGGATCCTATGAATTTGTACATAACTTGAGATTATGTTATTTACAAACTCAGTTCCTTGGTCAGAAATGAGTTCTTCAGGGGGTCCATATCAGAGGAGGAGATCATGAAGATGTCCAACAATAGTCAGGGCATCTGCAATCTCCATAGGGTATGCTTTGGGCCATTTGGTCAGATGTTCAACAAATACTAGAATGTATCTGTTTCGTTTTGGTGTTACTGGCAGGGGTCCAATTATGTCTGCTCTCCATCTTTGAAAGATGTGAGTAGGTGGGGGAATTGGTTGTAGAGGGGCTTGATAGTTCTTCTTTCCTTGATACTTCTGGCAGGTGTCACACTTCTGGATGATGTCTCAGACTTGTGTTCTGAGGTGGGGTCAATGTTGATAATCTTTTCGAATCTTGTCTTCTGTATTTGTCTGTCCTTGATGGGCTTTCTGGTGTTCTTGTCGGATGAGGTCTTCTTGCTCCTTGATGGTCATAGGAACTTCTTTGAGGGTGCAGTTCCGAGGTACACCCTTCCTTTGGCTCATTGAGTCATGCAGGAAAGAACATCAACATTATTGTGAGTTCTTCTCGCTTTGTGGATGATGTTGATTTCATAATCTTGAAGAATAAGGATCCATCGGGCAAGGATTCCAGTGGGGTCTTTTCGGTGCAGTAACCATTTGAGAGCTGCATGGTCTGTGATCAGGGTGAACTTTCTTCCAATGAGGTAATGTTTGAATAGGGTGACCACCCATATGACTGCAAGACATTCCAATTTGGTGCTCCCATAGTTGGTCTGCTGCTTGTTGGTGGCTCTGCTTGCATAAGCTATCACATGGTGCTGTTTGTCAGGTCCTTCTTGTGCAAGGATTGCTCCAAGGCCATTCTTGGATGCATCAGTATATAGAATGAAAGGTTTCTGCAGATCTGGTCAGACTAGAATTGGTGCTGTGGTTAGGCAGTGTTGTAGTTTTCAGAAGGCTTCTTCTTGTAGTTCTTTCCATTCAAATGGTACTCCTTTCTTCAGCAAGATTTGGATTGGGGCAGAGATTTTGGCAAATCCCTTGATAAATCTTCTATAGTAGGATGCAAGCATCAGAAAGGACAGGGCTTCCTTTGGGGTCTTGGGGACAGGAAAGTTGTTGACTTTTTCGATCTTCTTTGGGTCTGCATGTGTTCCATCTTTAGAGACTACGAATCCAAAGAATTCGAGCTTCTGTTTGCCAAAGTAGCACTTCTTTGAGTTGAGTCTCAGGTGGTTTTGTTGAGTGAGTTTGAAAAACTCTTCAAGGTCTTGCAGGTGGTCTTTGAAATCTGCTGAGTAGATGTTGGAATCATCCACATAAACAATCAGGCAGTAGTGGATGAGAGGGGCATATACTAAGTTCATCATTTGCTAAAAGGTTGGGGGTGCATTGCAGAGTCCAAAAGACATTCAGAGGTACTTAAAAAATTTTCCTAGGGCAAGGAAAGCTGTCTTTTGAATGTCTTTGGGGTCCATTGGTATCTCATGAAATCCTGCAAATAGATCTATACTGCTGAAGTATCTTGCATTTTATAGCTGGTCCAGAAGGTCATCAATTCAGGGCAAGGGGTATGCATCTTTCTCGGTTACCATATTGAGTTTCCTGAAGTCTACAACTAGTCTCCATCCTCCTTTCTTTGGTACTATAAGTACAGGGCTGGCCCAAGGGCTTGTAGAGGGTCAGATGACTCCATTGTCTAAGAGTTCCTGTATGTGTTCTTTTTCGAATGTCTTCAAGTAGTGGGGTATCCTGTATGGTTTCTGTCAGATGGGTGTTGCGTTTCCTGTATTTATACTGTAGTGGTATGATGGGTTATATGGCAGGTTACCATAGTCTGTGGTGAAGATGTCCTGATATTTATGAAGGAGTTCAGTTAATTGTTTTTGTTACTGAGGGGTCAATTCTTCTCCAATGTTTATGGAAGGCTTTACTTTCTCCTGGATCATAAAGGGGCCTTTCCTTTGTTCTGTGACCTTTTGCCATTTCCCTGTAAGTTTAATTCATAAACTTCTCTGTGTGTTCAGTTGAGATAAGGCACAAGGTGTCCAATGAAAGTTCCCTTCAGCAGGATGATGTTGTCCCAGCTTGTATTGGTTGCTCAGAAGTGTACTGGATTCATCTTATCAGGGAATGTGTACCCTTCTATGTACAGATTTCGGATTTCTTCATTGGGTTCGAAGAAAAGGTTCCTGGGGTCTGGTGGTGCAAAGATTTCGATGGTGGTTTGCTCTCCTGGCTCAAGGATGAGGTTCTTGTGAAGCTTCACTAGTTGGCAGAAAACTTGCTGAGGGGTATCTGCTTTGAATTGGCTGACCTGAAGGAGATGTACTTCCTTCTTGTCTGAGCTTTCAAATCCTTTGGTTTGCTTGGTTCCTTGGATGAGCTTGGGTACTTCTTACAGCTGAGGAGTCTTATACTTAAGGAAGACTGCTTGAGTGATTTTATCTCCTTTGTTAATTCAAATCTATTCACCACTTCCATTTCTTAAGATGACCTTGATTTCGCCTGTGTATCCTGGATCAATGGTTCCTCCTTCAGTGGAAAGTCCTTCAAGGGCTAGACCAGACCTTGAGGTCAACTGGATGTAAGTTCCTTTTGGTGGTTGCATGGCAATACTGGTTCTATGAGTGTTGTGTTTCCAGGGCCTAAGGTGATATCATAGAGACTGCTGAGATCATAACTGACATCTTCTTGGTGTGCCTTTTTCGGTGGAATCACATTGGGGTGAAGTAAGGTGAACTGTGCAATATTTTTGCCAAGTGTAGGTTGTCCATGGGCTGAGGCTTCTGTGGCATCAGATTTCCAACCTCTAATATCTAGGTATAGCCATCTTGCTCCAGTAGAGGGGTCTCAAAGGTAATTGATTCCTCTTTTTCCAGTAGGGTCTAGGGCTTCCATGAAATTGATAGCATCTTCTATCCATCCTTGGCAAGTTGCATGGCGAATGAGAGCTAGGATATCTTCTCTTAGGTCATATATCTTGAGGACCTTTCTTGTAGGCTTTTTCTTTTTCTCCTTTCGAATCTGGGCTCTGTCATCTCCTCTCTTGAGTGTATGCACAATCACATCCTTACTGAGATGGATCTTTTCATGTTAATAAGGCCAGCATCTTGGGTGTTTCCCATGATGGCAATATCCCATGGCTTGGAAGTGTTTCTTTCTTTCTTCGATTTCTCCTAGCTTTGGAAATCTGTATCCATTCACATCATACTTTGATGGGAGAGTGGAGAGGGGTTTTACTTCTGTTTGGGTATAGAATCTGACTCCATGTCTCCTTTTCACAAGTGAGGTGATGGATTCTTGAAATGAGGTCCCTTCTGCAATGATTTTCGGGGAATTCTGTTCATAGGGCTATCTGGCTTGCTGGTCCAGTATGTGGCATTGATAGCAGTAGTCTCTTGATGAGTGGAAGACAACTTGATGGGGGCATCTGCCTATTCGAAAGGCTCTTTCTTGGTGAGTATCGGGCCTTGGGATAACTGGCTATATACTGGGTTCTGCTTCTTCTTCATTCCAGGAGGTATTGTCTTCTCCTTCTTGAGGTTCCCAATTCGGATCATCCCATGAAACAACTGTGGGGAGCTCCTCATTTTCAGAAATGCTGTCATCTTCTTCTTCTGGAGGCTGGTCCCAAATTGCTTGAATTTCAGCTACTTCAATTTCAGGGTTGGGCATGGCTTTTTGGCTAGGTGTTGTGGAGGCATTTCTTCTTCCTTCTTCTGCATTCAGTGCATGTAGTGCCTGGGCTTTTTCAAATTCCCACATTTCTGGATGAGTGTTCTCCGCATTTCTGTCTCTGGAGGCATTTGGTGCATCCTCTGGCTTCTCCAGTAATGGCTCTGATTGTGATGGGGATAGTATCTTGTGCCCATACATTGTCTTCTGGTCTGTCTTCTACCATGTTGATTTGGGGCCTCAGTCTGGGGTCATTGTCATTTTTGGAGTCCTCCTCTTCTTCTTCTTCAGTAGTGGATTCTTCACTGCTGGCATATTCCTCTTAAATAGTCACCTTCTTCTTCTTCTTCAATAGCTCAAAGCTGGTAACCTTGACTCTGTACTTCTTTCCTCTGTAGTCGAATTTGAGCACTTGTTGGCCAATATTGACATCTGCATTCATCTTCTTCATCCAATTGGTACCAAGGATCATGTCATAGGTGACAGCTTCAGTCACAACTGCCTTGGGAATAGCAAACTAGATATATCTAAGAGTAATGGTGATGTTTTGGACCTCTCCCAGGGGTTGAGTTTGGGCTCCATCTGCTACTATGATGCTGAGGCTAGAGGGTCCATCAATTGGCCATTGAATGCTGTCCAGGAATTTCTTGGCAATGACACATACAGCTGCTCCTGTATCAATGAGGATTTTCGCCTTCTGGCCTCTGATTTCTCCAAACAAGTAAGTGCTGACATGTCTTTCTGCAGCTTGTACTGCTGGGGTTGCTGGTTCTTCTTGAGGGATGGGAACTCTTCCAGTGTAGGATCTGGTGGTTCATAGCAACTTGTTTCTTACTCCGGCAGGTGTCAGTTGAAGGAACTGCAAGAGGGAAACTTCCATCTTGGCTTCTTGGATCTTTTTCCAAGCTTCATTGTAGATGTCCCAAAGGCATAGTCTTTGGGATATATTTCTTCTTGGAATTTGGTATCTTGGTTTCCAATTTTTATTCTTCTCCCATATCTTCATCAGTGGATTCTGGTAGGGGATCTTCTCTATTGATAGTAGCTCTAGGAATGAAGAGTGAAGGAGACTGGGGGGGTGTATCAACCTGTTCTTCTTCATCTTCATTTTGGATGATTCTCCTACTTGTTCTTTTTGGTGGTTTCTCAACTGTTCTGGGGTGGCCTACTGCTCTCTTCCTTTTTTCTGCTGGATAGACTGTTTCTCCATATTCAGCCTTGGTCAGATACAAGTCTAGGTCACTGTATTCTTCACTATCACTCTGCTCATAGTCTTCTACTGGATGAGCTTCTGTCCTCTTGTTGTGGGTATCCTTTCAGCTTGGTGGTTCATAATTCCTTGAACTGTCTTAGTTGTTATATTCAGTGGCATAGTGTCCTTGCTGTTTGCATTTGTAGCATTGGACCTCTGCTCTGTCTCTTGAAGAGTAGTTTCAACTATCAGAGGAGGGGTAGTTCCTCTGGTAATCCCAATTTTCGTGTGGGGGGTATCTTGGCTGATAGCTCCAATTTTCTTAAGAAGGATACCTTGGCTGGTAATTCCGATTTTCACATGTGATGAGCCTTTCAATCTGGCTAACCAGTCTGTCTACTTTCGAATTGAGGTCTTGAATCTCATTCTTGTCCTTCTTCCATTCTTTGGTGGGCTTTTCTCCTTTTGATTCTCCTTGAAGGATTCCTTGCAGGGCTTTGACCAAGAGGTCCTCCTTATCTTCTTTTTGATTGTCAGTACAGGTGGTTCCTTGTTTGATATCAAAATATTCTTGGGCTGCATCTACTTGCTCCTCAGGCTTCCTGATACCTAGGGTTTGGACATGTTGAGCAATATTGGGTGGAATTCCATTCATGAAGGTCATTGGACCGATGATGTCTTGATTGGTAGCATTGAATCCGGCAGCATGCATTCTCTTCTGAATTCTAGTGAAGAATGCTCTTGGGGATTCTCCAAGGTTCATCTTCATTCCCGTGATGGATTCTTGGGCCTTGTGGCGGATTTCATTTCCTGCATACTTTTTGATGATCCAGTGTTGCATGGCCTCATATTGTTCTTCATCTGATCTTGTATTTTCTATGACATCTCCTAGGTCTGTGCTGTTATCACTTGTAGTTCTGATGAAGATGCCTTTGGCAGGTTCTCTCAGTTGTACCTTGAAGACATTGATTCATCTTTGGGTTGATAAATCTCTCAGAGCTGCTATTCCTTCGATTGCATCTATGAATTCTCTTGGATCCTCCTCTGGGTATCCTGCAAATGTGGGTAGTGTTGTGCCCATTTCATCTTCACTGTCTTCTGACTCTGTTTCGATTTCTGGCTCTGATTCTGAGTTGTAGACTGTTGACGGATATGAACTTGAAGGTAGTGAAGATCTGAGAGATGGTGGAGTCTTGTGGGTTGGATTACTCTTGGAACTGGAGTTACTGGTCGGGGTAAATCAGAAAAGACTCTTGGAGGGAATCTTTCAAGGTGATTGTTGAGGTCTCTAACAAGGTTGTCAAAGTCTAGGTTAGTGTTATCTATTTTGTCTAGTGTAAGCTCATCAAAATCTCTGGTTGGTATATCTGCTGGTGGTACTGGTGGAGAATTTCGTACAGTGCCGGCTTCTGCAATGTCAGATCCTTCTGATGCTGAGTGATGTTTGATTCTAGAGGTGATTACTTCTCTTCCTGTCCAGATGCTTTGTAGTATTGGAATTTCTTCTTCTGTAGTAGCTGAGATTGGTGCAGTGTCAAAGGTTACAGTGGTACTGGTCTCCAGGTTGAAAATTGGGTTCTGTGAGCTGAAAAGTCACAATAATTCTTTTGAGAAAATTCCCAGTTGAGCCCCCAAATTTAACGTGCCTGGCTCAATAGAGGCAAATTACAAGGTTGGGTGGCTGTGTAGATTGGCTTAAGCTCCCAGTTACTTTACCAAAAAGCAACAAAATGTTCAGATAATATGTATAGGTTCCTTATGTTGGTATCTAGTGATATAATATCAACAGCTGGAGACTTCTGTGCACAAGCAATTTCCTAATTTGGCAGTACTCTTGGGTGTAGGTGATTTGTGTATGGCGAATTTGGCAGATTTCCTTAAAAGCATGGGCTCTTCTGGGAATCTGTGACTCTGGCAATCTTGAATAATCAGGTGGATTTTCTTTAATAGAGGGCTCTCAGGGAACTGGTGATCAGTTTTCTTTAAGGGTGCGGGTTCACTAGATGCATAATGGTGATTGGGTTTCTTATTCAGGCAGGTTCTTGACACAGTCTTCAAACAGTGCAGTTAAGCAGATGATATGGGTGAGCAGACGTTTGCAGGTTACTTGAGCAATGCAGACTTAGATGAGGTGGATCGGTGGTACATGGCAGATCGGCAGACTTGAATGATGCAGGCGAACGATGTGGATTACTTGGACAGATGTGGATCAGCAGAATGTGGCAGATTGGTGGATGAAAATGTGGCAGACTTCTTTAAGAACGACAGCTTTTCCTTAAGTAGCGGATATCTTGAAAATGGCGACCTTTCTTAGTGGTGAATTGAAAACGGTGGACTTCTTAAAGTTGTATCAAAGACTGGCTTTGTTTGTGCGAACTGAATTACTGCAAAGTTGCATCTATAGACTGGCTTTTGAGAGGTGGACTTAAACTGGCAGACTTCAGGCTTATCTGGTAAGCGAACCAAAGGCAGTGAAGTTCTTCACTTGAACTTGGCAGCAAAACTGGAAAACGACGAACTTCTTTGTATTGGAAAGTAGACCAGAGTGGAATCAGACAAAACTCACAACTTCTTAGCAGTAGCTTGTTGGCAGGTTTCTCCTCCTAAGTGTACCAGACAATTGACTTTTGCTTTACTTTTCGGACTGAGGTTTATTCACTCTTGTCTCTGGGGTATTTTATACATTTGTGGTTACTATCTGGTTGCTATCTGGCTAAGTATAGAGTGCTATTTATGGTGGGTATTCCCTCAGGGGACAGGTGTTCCCTCAGGGGATGGGTGTTCCCTCAGGGGACAGGTGTTCCCTCAGGGGACAGGTGATTCCCCTGTTTAGCTATCTGAGTTATTTATACAGTTTCCACAGCAATGGTTGCTGGTTACTATGCTATGCTAATGTTCATGTCATCTTGCAATTCGGATGGTATGTTTTCTTAGCTCATTACAATATATATTATCTGAATATTTTGTTGCTTTTGACAAAGTAACTGAGGGCTCAAGCCAATCTATATAGCTGCTCAATCTTGTAATTTATAAGTAATTCCAAAAGTAATATAGATTTCTAGTTTCAGATTTCTATAAGATATAGATTTTGTATAATATAATAATTTTAATAGACTTCTT
>RQIL01015610.1:0-10759 GCA_003951145.1 Jimgerdemannia lactiflua | reverse complement strand
ATTTGGACCTTTTTCAGTCATTTAAATAGCATCTCATTGGCAATGTTTTGTTTGCTTAGCTCAATCAGCTTTATATATATTTTATTTATATATCTCATTAAGTGAGAGTATTGAAATCTCATTCTAAGTACAACTTGATATAAGTTGTGATACAGTGGAATGACATTACCAATAGTGCTCTCAATGAATTGAATTGAATTGAATTTGACCCAAACTTGATTCAATTCAATTGAATCAAAGGTCTAATTCAATTCAATTCAAATCAAATTGAAGGCTAATTCGATTCAAGGTCCAATTTGAACCCTATTTTTCAAAATTTAATAACTCAATAAATACATATCTGAATTTAATGATCTTTAGTTTGTTTGATTCCTCTTATATAGGAGAATCTAACAAACTAAAGATCATTAAATTTAGATATGTATTTGTTGAGTTATTATATTTCAAAAAATATGGTTTGAATTGGACCCTCAATTTAATTTGAATTCGATTTGATTCAAACTTGATTCGAATTGAAAAATCCCCAATTTGATTTGATTCAAATGACTCTCAATTCAATTTGATTTAAATTGATTCAATTTGTTTAGTAGTACTAATTACCAATCAGATATATAAAGGTGCACAACTTGGATAATCAATAAATATTCTCTTTTTCCTCTCTTTCTTCATATCTCCCCAAGTATACAACAGTTTTATCAGGTGGGGAGTATGAGAGTAGGCTAAAGTAAAGTGGGGGGTGAGGGGTACTGGTGTGGTATAAGGATAAAGAGTATATTATAAATAGTTAATAAATGAGACTATGATCTATAAGAAAATAAATAAATAGTCATCTGGTATTCTGACACTACTGAATATCTGAACTTTTACACTAAAGACCTCAGATACTTCATTAACTACCATTATATAATGACTTAGTAACTCAAGAATACTATTGATCAGATAACTCTCTGGTATAACTATAAGATTGGCCACTATCTTTGTAATGAAACCTAAGAAGATAACTAAGAAGATCTCATTAATAAATTATTAATCACTAACCAATTAATCAAGAGAGCTCTTGATGTCTATCAAATCTTCTGCCACATATCTTAGGCCATAGTGCATCTATAAAAAGTCACTATTAGAAATATCATTTACCTTACTACTGAAGACACTAATTGAGTAGAAGCTGAAATTACTGAATATATCAAAAGTAATTACATCACTGTAGGAAGTTAACAAATTAAACCCCACATTACTAGGTTTCCATACTACTCTGCTCTGAGATTACTTAATGAGTCTTATAGAAATCTTTAAAAAACTATTCATTATTATCAAAGTATCTATAGAAGCTACTCTGACTATCCACTACTCTATCAGCTATATATTATATAATATTATATAGGAACTGAACCAAAAAGCCCAAGAAGTCTTATCTCTTAGTCAGCTCTCTCTCTCTTAGAAGAGTAAAATGATGAAGTCAAAAGCTAATAAGATGATTTGCTTATTACTAATAAAGAATACTATACTATTTAAGATATGAATCCACATTCCTTATCATTGGTGAACATTTCTATACCATATCTGACTAGTCTATATTCTTTACCAGTAGTGTAGAATAAGATATTCCAGCCTTACCAAATTTAGTTAGCTTATACTGCTGATATAGAACTGTATTATAGTTTAACCCAATATAGAATAGCCCTCCTCTCTTATCTAAACATTCTTTACCACTGGTAAATAGAGTATTATAGTTTATCTTATTAGTATACTAGCATTGCTACCAATACCTTACCACTGATACATTGTTCTTGACAATCTTACTACTAATAAATCAATATATTAACTTAGTCCTTGCCACTATGGTATAGTAAACTTATATAAAATGCCTCAGAAATAAGAGTGAATAAACCTCAGTCAATTGGTCTTCATCTGAATAACAAGATACTAAAAATCTAGTTGAGGTCTAATGTAAGATAAAGCAAACTTAACTTCTGAAAGACAAAGCAATTAAGCATAAAAACTTTAAAAAAGACTCAAATCAAACTCAGAATATATATTTAAGATATAAGATTCAGATATCCAGCTATGGGAAATAAGACCAGAAATAACTCTCAAGGATCAGAACCCAGTATATAAGAACTTTAGAAATGCCCTCTAATATGATTAGTACTCTCAATAAATTAAATCAAAGGTCCAATTTAATTTGATTCAAATTGAATCAAAGACTAATTTGATTTGAAATTTGATTTGAACCCCATTTTGCCTAACTTCTAGTGTATTTTTGAGGACTTATTCGACTGTGAGGCCTATATTCTATATATTGTAGTAGGCCACAGAAATTGTACCATTCAAAATTGCCACTTAAGTCATATACCATATCAAGTGCACTAAGCAATCAAGACTGCTTTACTGCGCCAACTTGTATAAATAACCAGACATACCAAAAGAGGATGTTTACCCATACAGGACCTGTACACTGTTCAGCATCTGTACACTGTACAGCATCTGAACACTTGTACCAGAACAGAAATACCTGATATAAATAGCACTCTATAATTAGCCAGTAGCAACCAGGTAGTAACTACAATGTATAAAATATCCCAGAGACAAGAGTGAATAAACCTCAGTTCCAAAATTGAATCCAAAGCAAAAAACAAGTCTGCCTACAACACTTTGAGGGATATGCCTGCCCAGAGCCACTTGGTCCAAGAAGAATTGCAACACTTAGGAGAAATGCCCACTCTAGAGCCTCTTCTAGGAGATTGTGAGCTTGGTTCTTCATTTCCACTCTGGTCCACTTTCCAATACAAAGAAGTCCGACATTTTCCAGTTTAAGTCCGCCTCTCAAAGCCAGTCAATCAACGTAACTTTGAAGTCTGAAGAGAAGTCTGCCGATCCGCTGCATTCTGCCGATCGCCTGCATTGTTCGTCCGCATCATTCAAGTCCGCTGCTTAAAGAATAAGCCACCAGTTTAAGTCCGCCGATCTGCCACATACTGCCGATCTGCCTCATTTAGTCCGCATCGTTCAACATTTATCCAGCCGCATCGTTTGAAGACCACACCTGAGAAATCCGCCAGAAAGGGAATCTGATTGCCCGATTCCCAGAGAGCCCACTCTTTTAAGGAAATCCGCCAAATTAGCTACACAAGAACTCGCACCGTTAAGGAAAGCCTAAAATCCAACCACCCGGGTCATACAAAATTGCCCATCGATCGTCACTCAAAAAGGAAACCCATTCACACACGCAACCCAAGAACACCACCAAATTAGGAAATTGCACACAGAAAGTCTCCAGCTGTTAAATATTATACTACTAGATACCAACACAAGGAACCTATACATATTATCTGAACATTTTTTGCTTTTTGACAAAGTAACTGGGGGCTCAAGCCAATCTACAACAGCCACCCAATCTTGTAATTTGCCTCTATTGAGCTGGGCACATTATAATATAAATATGTTCTCAAAGTGATGCTGCTTCATGGAACTTGCTGCTCCTTTGATATTTGGGTCCTTTAGAGTGAGATTTTTCATTTCTATTGGGCATTTCATCTGCTGAAGATTCCATACTCATATATTTATCTTCATTGAGATTAGGCAGAGAAGTGCTTGAGTTACTCTTGATAGTCCAGCTTCTGGTTCAGAGGTGTCTCTTCTGACTTACTTGTTCTTTTTTTATAGAGTATCTGAGGAAGAATGACTATATCTCAGATGCTTATCTGTAGATACTGTTACTGACAATAGTGGTGGAAGTGGGGTCCTTAGTGGTCTTTTTCATCCTCTGATCTGTATATTCCAAGTCACTTTGAAGAGAAAGACTTTATAATATAAAATGATATTATCTTGATCTTGAAGCCAGGCTGCTTCTTTTTTCATTTCTTAAATCTCTTCATCTACTTAAATGAGATTGACATTTCTATTTTTGGACTAAATAGATTGGTTTCTAGATAGTTTCTTTGGATATAGCCTTAGTTTCTATAGTAGAAGTATATTGAGATATAGGAACTTATTGCTAATATGTCTGCAGTTGTAGCTGATGGTGTCTGGGCAGGACTTTTATTGTCTTATTGCTAGTAGTCTAGTCTATTATCTCAATAATAATCTTGTTACCTTTCTGCTTAATTTTTTAGCTAAGCAACTATAATTGCTAAGTTCTTTATTTGCTTAATAAGTATTATATGGAGTCTTCTTTTACTCTTAGTGGTGGTTACTATTACTACTGTTACCTGAATGGAATTGGAATTGATAGCAAAGGCCTGGTCTTATAGTTGGCCAATTGTATCCTCAGAAGACATTTTCTTATTCAATAGTAGCTTTTGAATTCTTGAGATCTCAGCTTGGATAGTATGAAATAGTCTTAGACTTATTATATTGGTCTATAGTCTGCTTTCTAATATTCTTGTATACCAGTGACTTGCTACTCAATGCTTCAATAACCCATCCTTATAACTTACCTTTAAAGTACTGAGAATATTCTATTGAGGAAGATAGTTGAGGCCAGAGCTTGTTTGATTACTGCTGGCAAGTTTGTCTTAATTATCTATACTTAAATCTGATGATAGAAACTCTTTGGGGTTTTGTTAATAGTTTGGCTCATATGGATCAAAGCTTCTTATATTTCTTATTAGTGCTCAAGATTATTGAATAGGATTTGGAGCCAGGTCTTATAAATATTATATCTCACTATATGGTCTTTATTTATTTGAAGGTAGTTATTATGTCCTTTATTGTAAATTTCGCCTCTAACATACTTGGCTTAATGTACTTTTGCAGACAGACCTTATCAGGAGCTAAGCTTTCTCTGGGAGTTCTATTGTTTGGTGGCTACTTGTACTTCAATTTCTCTAATAAACTCCTCAATATCTTTATTGTCTGCACTATGAAATTTCTGGAGATAACTTATATCTGGTTCATCTTTGCTGTCTGAGTCTGATTCTAGGATAAGATTTCTTATTAATTCTTGAGAGAGAGTGATTGATGATAGTAGTGTCTGATATACTGAAGGTGCTGATTAGTGCTCTCAAATGAATCAAATTGAGGGTCATTCAAATCAAATTAAATTGGGGATTTTTCAATTTGAATGAAGTTTGAATTAAATCAAATTCAAATTGAATTGAGGATCTGATTTGAATATATTTAAATTTAATGATTTTTAGGTTATTAAATTTGGATATAGTTTCATTGAGTTATTATATTTTGAAAAATAGGGTTCAAAACAAATTTTGAATTGAATTGAATTGGACCTTTGATTCAATTTAATTTATTGGGAGTACTAGTGCTGGTAAAGAGTAATGTCTTAGTGAGGGTATTGGGTGTCTGGCTCTTCTGATTAATATAGGAGTAGAAGTAGTGCTCTCAAACAAATCAAATCAATTCAAATTGAATCAAATTGAGGGTCATTCAAATCGAATCAATTTGGGAATTTTTCAATTCAAATCAAATTCAAATCAAATTGAATTTGAATTGAATTGAGGGTCTGATTTGAACCCTATTTTTCAAAATATAATAACTTGATGAATATATGTCCAAATTCAATGACTCTTAGCTTGTTGGATTCCCCTATATAAGGGGAATCTAACAAGCTAAAGATCATTAGATTTAGATGTGTATTCATTGAGTTATTAAATTTTGAAAAATAAGATTTGAATCAGACCTCAAATCAAATTAGTCTTTGATTCAATTTGAATTGAATTGAATTAGACCTTTGATTCGATCAAATCAAATTGAGTTTGGGTCAAATTCAATTTGATTCAATTTGTTGGAAGCACTAGGTAGAAGTTCTTGGTAGAGATAGTAGTTCTCTAATTAATAGATAGTAATTACTATATACTGAGGTACTGGGAGTACTAGAGTTTCTTATCTCTTATAAATAGTAGTAGAGGATAAATGACTAGAGTGCTGAGGTTTGAGCAATTGAGAGAGCAAGAGGGCTGATATAGCTGAGGTCAGTTTATCTGCCCCTTGCTATTATAAAGTAATGAGGTTCTATTTACCTTATCAAGGATCCATATCACTATCTGAGTAGTGATATAATTTGAATTCATCTCTTAAATAATCTGATTAATTTCTCTAATTATTATCTAGTTCTGGATTATAAGAGTGATAGTCTTTCTCTCCTTCAGATGTTTCAAAATATATTTGATCTATTGGAGTAGCTCAGGTGATGATAGTAGTAATATAGTCATTTCTGTCTATATTCCTTATAGATCCTGGTCTAGTATTCTTTAAGAAAGTCTTTCTCTTAAATAGAGTTTTGGATTTAGATGGGTTCTGGTTGTTCTTGGAGTTGTCTTCTTTCTCTTAAGATCAAACTATAATCTGGGTCACTTTTTTCTTCTAGTTCAATTTTCTGACTACTTGTATTAAACAAGATGAGGGCTATTCTAACAATAGTGTGGGCTTCTCTTTTAGTTAAGGTGAGCTATTACTAGCCTTGGTCTTGTTGTTAGCTGATTTCTTCTAAATTCTCCACTATTGATAGCTGTTTGATTCTTAAGCCAAATAGTCAAGTCTTTAAAAAAAACTTTCCCAGTTGAGTCTCCAAAATGTGGTATGTATTTTATATCTCTAATTACTTCTATATAGTGTAATGTAGCAGATGCTAAACTTAGCAAGTATGTCAGATTTCTTTATCTTGAATTCTTGTCTTCTTGACTCTCAGAGTCAGTAGTTCCATGAGGCCAAATATGTCAAAGAGGTAATCCTGAAAGGTCCTTTATTGGTATACTTGTTCTTTATGCTAACACTTTGGATCTGAGGTTTATTCACTCTAAGATACTGGGTTATTTATATAGGTTTGCTAATTATGAGGTGGCTAAGTTATGACTATGTTTCCTGTGAGTCAGTTTTCACAACTGTTAATCCTCAATATCTGTAGAATTTCAATGATTGTTGAAAATTAACATCTGTCAAATTTTGACAGTTGTTTAAATGACTACTATACTATATTAGGAATTGGGTTGGGTACCACGATCAAATGTCTATTCCCTTGATTTTCACTACTATTTTGGATCAACTATCACAACTTCCTCCTGAATAGGTGATTCATCTCTAAAACATTCTATTCACTCGAACTCCCAGGCTTCGACTATCTGAATTTCCTTATACTGTGCAATCTGTACTAATACATTCTCCCAATGTTGTCTTCTAATATAGCTGAAATCTCCTGGTAGTTCTCCTCAGAGCTGGGCTAGAGCTTGTTCATCATCCCTAAATAGTTGGTATACCCTTGTGGCAATCTGAATCTGAGTGTGAGAGAGCTGGCACTCCCGAATCCAATCCTCTTTATCCATCTCTGGCTTCAAGTTCAGTAATTGTCCCACCTTGATGAGGATGTTGCCAATATTGGGCAATGGTTGTCTGTCTTTTTCTGTAACTTCATTGAGTCTTCAGTAGTCTGTGCAGAGCCTTGGTGCGAATTCTCCTGGTCGGCTTCCTTTCTTTGGTGCTAGGACAATAGGTGATGACCAGGGGCTACTAGCTTCTTTAATGATACTGGATTCCTCCATCTCCTTGATTTCCATCTCAAGCCATTCTCTGTATGCTGGTGGAATAGGGCAGGCCTTCTGATAGATTGGCTTTACATCTCCTGTGTTGATATTGTGATAGAATAGGGGCTCCTTGGTCTTGATATCCTTGAAGTCTGTGGCCAGTACATCTTTGAATGTATGCAAGAGATCTGCTAATTCTTTCCTGAGGGGGAATCTTCTTCTGATTATATAGGTATGTTTGTCTTGGCTCTCTTCCTTCTTGTGCTCTAGTTCAGTGATCCTGGTTGCTGCGAAGACTCCTCTTCCTGTAGAGCCAAATCTGGCTCTTCCTCACTCTGTTTGCCTGATGTTGGAGACTTCTTTGATTCTTGGATTAAAGACAGGTAGGATGAGCATTTGTGCCAGCCGATCCTTCTTTCTTACTTCGAATGGAATTGTTGAGTTGTGATTCCTTGTGAGGAGGAGGATTTCTCTTATATAGTCTGAGTCGATAACTCCTCCTTCTATAGATATTTTGCTTTTTGCCAAGCTGCTTCTTGTCTTGAGGATTCCAACGTGGTTTGGCGGGATGGTTACTTTGATTTCTGTTCTGAGGATGGTGGTGGTCTGTGGTTCAAGGATTGTATGGGTGGTGGTAGATAGATCCATTCTAGCTGCATTTTTCAATTTGTACTGAGGCATGACTGCGTCAGGGTGGATTCTTTGTATTTTGACCATGATATCCTCCTCCTCATCTTCACTATCATCTGATAGTTCTGGTGGTCCATCCTCGGGTTCCTTCTGATTCCTTTTTGGCCTATTAGTAATCTTCTTTACTTCGATGATACAGGAATAGCAGTGATCCAAGTGTTGGACACAGTACATTCCTTCACCATGGGGGCACCTTCCTTGTGGGGCATATCCATCTGCGATTCTTGTATACCATTCTTCATCTGATAGCTGCTTGCCTTTTCCTTTCCTTATGGTGACCATATAGGCCTCTTTCTCTTGTTCTTCCTTCATCTCGGGGCAGACTCCTTTGTGGACATTGATGGGAATTCTGATCTTTCTGCCTTGATAGACAATCTGCATCTTCTGAGCACTGAGATCAATCATTGCCTTGGCTTTATGAAGCCATTGATTGCTGATGAGGATATCATAGTTGGTTGCATTGGTAACGATAATATCTACTGGGATAGTGGCTTCTCCGAACTTGATTGGAACATCCTGGATCTTTCCCAAGGGTGTTGCTCATATTCTATCAGCTGTGACAAATATCAATTTGGTGGCTTCTTCAATTTCCCAACCCAAACGGTCTGCTGCCTTCTTAGTAATGAGACATCCTCCAGCTCCAGTATCAATGATGGCTTCAAAGACTCAATATTCGATCTGGCAAGTGACATAAGCTGATGTTTTCCAATTGTCTTCACTCTCCTCATCTGAGTCTTCTTGTATGTTGTTGGCTTTGATTATTCTCCAGCCTTGGTCCTTGCCAATATCTGAGATTTCTGTCCTCATTTGTTGTCTAAAAGTCAGAATTTCTGCAAGTTGACCAAAGGTTGTATTGACTTTTTGGTCTTTGAGATCCTTAAAGATATTGTACTTGAAGGTCTTGGTCTTGCACAACTTATGCTCCTTCTTTCCCTTGCTTGATGGTGTAGTGTTTTGGATGATATCTTCTACTGCCTGTTCTAGCTCGGCATCCTGTTCCAGCTCTATGTTCTGGTCAGCCTCACTTAGCTGCATCTCTTTTTCGATGGCCGCTCTGATCTCTTTGTTTGTATTTGAGTCTTCTTTGGAGGCCTCCCCACTGGCTTCTTGTAAGGAGTAGCTCAGTTGTCCTTCTTGCTTAAGGTGGCAGGATAAGCTTCCCATTCTTCCTGCTCTTTCTCTGATTCTCTGATTTCCTCGAAGGTGATAGTGTTTGCCTGTTCTTGATTCCTAGCTGCATTGCTTGGCTGGGCCTTGTGCTTGTTCTCTGCCATGCATTCTAAGGCATAATGGCCTTCTTCCTTGCAATTGTAGCACATTATGGATCATCTTTCATTCATGGCAGCAAACCTCTACACTGGTTGTCTTTTGAACTCTTTGACTATGTCACTGAGATGTGTGGTCATTTCTGCAAACTGTTTGGCCAGTTCCTCCATTGGGTCGGCCTTCCTTGGTTCTTGTTGTAGTGGTTGTTGTTGTTGAGTATTCCAGTTGACTATGGCAGTTGGGACTATGTGGGTATTCCTAGGTTCCATTTTTACTCTGGTTATTCTTTCCATCATGTGTCCTTGTGGGTGTCTGGCGGTCCAGTATCTTTGAGCATAGGCAACTTTCTGTGTTAAGTCCAGTGCCATTGAGGTGAATCGGATGGCTAGGGCGATTTCTTGGTGGATACCTTTCATAAGGGTATTTTCGGCCACCTGGTCTTGAACTGCATCAGGATAGTCAGCCAGGACTATTTGATGCTGGATCCTTGTATAGAATGTGTTTGGGTCTTCAGACATTCCTTAACAAATGGTGTTCAATTGATCCTTGAGGGCTTGTTTGATTTCATCAGTATAGTAGGCATTTTGGAGCCAAGCTTTCATAGCTAACAGTGTTGCCAGAGCATCAGCTCCTGCATGGTTGACTGCAGTGAAGGCAGTTCTTGCTGGGCCTTGAAGGCTTACAGAGAGTAGGGCTACTTGTTGTGCTGGTGTTAAGGTCCTAACAGTAGCGTATTGCTCGAAATCATCAATGAAAGTGATGATTGATTCATCAGAGGTATATCCATGGAATAAAGATGGTCTCATATCCATTCTATCTGGTTGGGTTGTATGGGTTCTTGTGGTAGTTGTTCATTGTTCATCTTGAAAGTGAGGGATTCATCTTGAATCACCAGCCAATGGGCACCAAGTTGTAATGTAGCAGATGCTAAACTTAGCAAGTATATTGGATTTCTTTATCTTGAATTCTTGTCTTCTTGACTCCCAGAGTCAGTAGTTCTGTGAGGCCAAATGTGTCAAAGAGATAATCCCAAAAGTTCCTTTATTGGTATACTTGTTCTTTATGCTAATACTTTTGATCTGAGGTTTATTCACTCTAAGATACTGGGTTATTTATACAGGTTTGCTAATTATGAGGTGGCTAAGTTATAACTATGTTTCCTGTGAGTCAGTTTTTACAACTGTTAATCCTCAACATCTGTAGAATTTTAATGATTGTCGAAAATTAACATCTGTCAAATTTCGACAGTTGTTTAAAGACTACTATACTATATTAGGAATTGGGTTAGGTACCACGATCAAATGTCTATTCTCCTGATTTTCACTACT
>RQIL01015599.1:0-10762 GCA_003951145.1 Jimgerdemannia lactiflua | reverse complement strand
CTATAGGCTGCAGCCACATTTATTAACTATCTATAATATCGATGGTGTCCTCATACCACAACAGTAGCCACTTCCCAATCCTATCCTATTCCACCCCCACTACTGCTAGCTCTCTACCCCTACCCTTGTAAATACAACTTCCCCACCCTCAACTCATATCCTCCCCTCACTCCTTTTACATATGGCCTCCACTAATTTCTGACAGTGACCCCCTTGTGGGACCCACCCTTTCTGCCACCCAGACAACAAGTCAACTAGTAGGCCCTCCTACCTTACCACCTTCTCCTCCTTTGACATCAGCCTGCCCTCCTCAAACACTGTCTGCCAGTGATCAGCAAGCCCTACCCATATCACCAGCACCCACTCCAGCATGAGCCATTCATCACCAACACTCCCCAGCATTCTCTTCTTCAACACCTCCCAGTGACTAATCCCCCAGCTTCTGTAGTCTCCACCCAATCTACCTTACACCACTTCCCAGAACCCTGCCAGTACTTTACAATCTCCAAGCCAATGTTCCATGGTCTGCACCACCCCCCCCTCCTGCCCTACTCTCTGACACTCCTCACACTTGAAAGCCCCTCCTGGAACCAGATGATCAGACCTGAAGTTCAGTATCACATTTCGCCTCAGCACCCTCCACCACACTACCCAAAACTTGGGGGGTAGCTACTTCTTCATCTCTATACCCCAGGTTCACAATCTTTTCCAGTCCCACTCCTCTCCAATCTCCACTCACTGCCACCCCTCCAGCTATAGGTCCTGCCACAGGCCCCCCTGACTTTCCACCCCATCACCCAGATCAAAGTTCAATGCTGGCACTCTGCCTAGTAGCAATCTATGCCACTACCACCCTCTTCCTCCCTGCTGCTCTGCTGCAGCATGGCCCTCCCATCTAATGTCAATCCTATGTGCTCCCTCAGCCACCCCCCACCAGAACCCCCTATACCAGAGTCTTCAACTTCCTCTCCCCTCCACCAATGTTGAAAGGTCCCCAGATGACCCCTGGGGGGTAAACCTCGCCTCCCATACCTTCTGCATCAGTGGGACCCATCCACTCCCTTTCAGCATCACTGCTCTCTTCAGCCACCAGGCACATAGACAATGCAGGTGCTTTAGGAAATCCACCAGACCCAAGCCCTCCCTCTCCACTGGTGTTGCCAAGACTTCCCACTTGATCTGACTTCTGCAGCCTCCCCAGATCCACTCTCTCACCAGTTTCAGCAGCCTCTTGACCACTCATGCTGGAAAGTCCAAATGGTATGCCAAATACCACAGCTTTGGCATCCAGTAAATATTCAAAATAGTCACCCTTCCAGCCAGAGAAATATGTTGCCCTCCCCAGCTCCTCAGTATATCTTCCCACACTCCCACCTTTGCCTCCCACCAGGCCTTGGACAGGACCAACCTATACACTGAGAGAAAGATCCCCAGATACCACACTGCCTCCTTAGGGGGAACAATTGTATCAATAATATCTCCTCCAACCAGACCATTCTCCAGAACCATTGTTTCATACTTATACCAGTTCAGCTTCTGCCCAGAGCACTGTTCATACCATCCTACAGTCTCTTTCAGCTTGACTATATCAGCAATAGTACCCAAGCTCACTACCATATCATCTGCAAAGACCCCCACTTTCCAGTTCACACCCAATATGTTTAGCCCTTTGACTCTCCTCCTAATTCTGTTCAGCAATGACTCTAAGGACAGAGCATACAGAATGGGCAACAGGGGATCCCCCTGGGAAACCCCCTGCCCAAGAGGGAAGGCAACTCCCCTGTGTTTATTCACCATAATTGCTGCCTAACTCTCCTCCAGAAGGCGGACAATTGCACTCCCCAGCTCCTCTGGAATCCCAATCCTCACCAGCACCTTCTCCAGCCAGACTCGCTGCACCCTATCATAGGCCTTCTCTTGGTCCAAGAAAACCAACCTGCCATCCACCCCAGCAGCCCTTGTCCCTTCAATAACTCCATGCACCCAAGCTGTGCCAACTCTAATCAATCTTCCCCCAACAAAGCCCTACTGCTCTTCCCCTGGAACCTGCTGTGCCACTACTTGCAGTCTTGGCTGCCAATTCTTCCAGTCCTCTCTCTGCCCCTTATCTTAATAAAGAAGTGCCACCAACTCCAACTTCTGACCACCCAGCCAAGACCCAGACTCAATCACCTCATCACACATATCTCTCAAGGCAGCCCATCCTCTTCAGGGGCAGTCCCTGACTTAGTAGCTGCCAGGACCTGCAGAATCTCCTCCTCTCTTACTGGTCTTGTCAGTTCCCCAAGCCTCTCCACCTCTGGGGGGCACCAGTCTTCCAAGCATTCCTCAATGGCCTCACTGTCCACTCCTCCTTCCTCCTCACTCCACAACTTTCCCCAATGACTCTTAAGCTCCCCTGGACCCCAGTTACCAAGCAGCCATCCCCTCCAATAATCCCCTCCAACCTCTGCTTCACTCTCCTTGCTCTCAGCAGCCTAGAGAGATACTTGGTCAGCCTCTCTCCTTCCTCCAGCCCCTGCCACCTAAGCCTCACCACTATACCCTGTACATGACTCTCTTCTTCCATCCTCTAGACTTTCTTCAGCTCCTCAATCTCTATCCTCACTTGTGCCTCCCACTAATCCTCCTCCTCCTCCACACCCCTATGCTCCTTCAACTCCGACCACTGCCATAATAGCTGTTCCATCTGACAGGATGCCCACTTCCCCTTCATCCACTAAAGTCTTCCTCTCTGCTTACCAGCCTCACCCCAGTACATCCTTGCCACTTCCTTCAGCTTCACCCACTGGAGCCCCACTGGAGCTCCCTCCTTTCTCTATCTAGTCATGCTAGACACTACCTCTCCCTTCCAGCTTTTCCACATGTCCCCATCTGCCAACAGAGTGCAGTTGAGCCACCAATGTCTACTGCCCCCAAAGTTCCCCTGTCCTAGCACCCCCCAATGGTCTGACCAGGGGCACCAGACTACCCCAAGTTCCTGTCAAACATCTTCTCCCCAGCAATCAGCCAAAAGCACCCAGTTGATCCTTGTCCCAAGACCATCAACCAAATGAGTGAATACTTTATCTACTCCCCACTTGGTCCTCCCCATATCTCCCAGAGCACTCAGCCTCTCAATCTCCTCCCACCTGCCCAGTCCACCACTGCAACCAGCTACTTCAGCTCCTCCATCAGACTGATCCAGGGTGGCATCCCACACCATATTGAAATCCCCACCCAGGATATCCACCCCAGCCTCCATCAGAGATCTCTCTTCTAGCAGCCCTTCCAACTAGTCCACTCTCTCACTCTGGACTGCTAGACAGTAACATGATCCAACTACTATTGGGCCCCACCCCAGTCTCCTCTACACTCCCCAGACTAGACAGTCACCCCATCCCCCAATGTTTACCAGTTCCCCTTTACCCCTGCATATCAAAATTCTGACACTTCTATACTATTCAGCTACCCCACCCCATTTTCTAGTCCAATTCAACCTGTTCTCCTCCTCTTCACATCTCACATCCTGTAGTAGAAAAAGATCTGCCTCTAAGCCATATAGCCATTCAAACATATTCCAACATTGCCCCACACCCTACAGCCCTTTGACATTCAATGACAAAATGTTAGTTGTACTATTCATTGGAAGAAAAGTTTGTATATAGTGTTGCAATCCCAGCTTCTTCAAACTTCCAGCTCAATGCCCATCCTAGACAGGTCCAAGAGATGCTCTACTTCTACCTCATTCTCCTCAATCTCATTCCTTACCAATGCATCTGCAACATTCTTAGCATCCTCATCATCTTTCTCCTTGGCTTCTTTCCTGTAGTCTTTACAGACTGACCACCACAATTCAGCTCCATCCTTCAACACCCAATAGTCTTCTATCACTCACCCAGCCTCCTCCCTCAACTTGGCTTCTCTCTTTGCATCTATCTCATACCCCTCCTCTGTCAGCAAGATTGCCATCACTTCCATCAACAGTTTGTCCACCACTCCCCTTCCCACCAGAATTTCCTACCACTCCACCCCCCCCCCCAGTACATGAAAATCCATCTCTGCAAGTTCATCTGCCACCAGGTCATTGAGAGTGGCTAGTAGCCATCCTGCTCCCCTAATATGACCAACACCTGGGATCATGGGCCTCTTGCTCTCCTTGGGCCCACCCTTGCTCTCAGTATCCTCTTCCTCAGCTTCCCTAGAATGATCTCCCTCCATCCCAACCACTAATCCTCCAAGTGCAACATCTGGAACTCCAAAACTCATATGTTGTATCTCCTTCATCACCACATCCTCCCTCTCATCCTCTCACTCCAGAATGGTCACCGCAGTCCCTCCTGTTCTAGCCTGGTCTCCCTCTTCCTCATCCATATCACTGAAGAAACTCAGCTTATCTTCTCTCTGCCCAGGGGTATGCTGTGAGATCTCCAGGCTATCAGTGGATCCCAGTGGAGGCACAATCCCAGCACTCATCTTCTCCTTGAAGCTTGCCAGTAGATCCTTCTGCATCTGCCTCCCCCACTCCCTTTCTCATACCTTTTTATCCACTTGCACCTTCCTGCCCTCAATCTCCTCCACTACTATTATATCCACAAAGGTCTTCCAGGCTTTCACCCTCTGCTTCACAGCCCCTTCCAACTCCCACAATGCCATCAGTAGATCCTCTTCCTCTTCCTCAGTCCCTCTCACCCTCAACATCTTGCACTCAACTGGACCCCACTTCAATACCCTTGGCCAGTCACTCACCCTCCCCATCACCTCCTTTCCAGCCACTCTCAGCCTCACCTCTACATCACCTATCCTGAAAGTTGTCTCTTCTCATATCTGAAATCCAATATCTACAACATTCCCATACTCCTTCATCACCTCACTGACCCTGTCCCTCATCTTCTCCACTGACACTGTAGGGACCCCCTTGACCACTAGATGTACCACCCTTGGGTTCCAGCACAAGCACCTCAACATCAGAACCACAACCTTGCCTACAGTAATCCCCTTTGACAGAACCTCCACCAGATGTTTCTCCTCCACAAATCCAACCTCAATTCCTTCCAGCCCCTTCAGAAACTTCACCAATGCAACATCTACCAGCTACTTCCCCAGTAATCCCAAAACCATCTTTGCTGTCACTACTAGGCCTCAGAAGCTCACTGTGACTACAAATTTGGAGATTGACTTCTTGAGCAATAGTACCACTACCAGGCCCATTACACCATCCAACAGATCATTCCCATGCACTGGCCCTGATCCCCCCTGGCTCCCCTTGTCGCCATTAGTAGTTACATCTGGATTTTTTTCCAGATTGGCTGTCACACCACCATCAGCAGTCTCAGCCACTACACCAGTCACACCTCCCCCAGCCCCCACCTTCTCTCTCCCAGAGAGTGCTCCTCCAGTACTTCCAGACTTCCCCTTCTCCTTGCCCACTGTCTTCCAACCTACCATCCCCTCTCCCCCTCTGCCATTCTTGACAGCCACTGCAAAGCTCACTGCTCCACTATCTCCAGACTTCTTACTTGACTCCTGCCCCCCTCCTGCTCCTCCACCTATCACTGATCCAAAGAACCCCATCCCCATACCTATCTCTTCCATGCTGTGCTACCATTTGAAGGCTGGCCCATCTCCCACACCAGTACACCTGCCATAACCTTGTTTAGTTGCTATTGCCTTAAGAGTTTTCTCTAAGAGATGACAAAAAGTGTGTTGAAAGTGTGTGTGGAAATTCATATAATGTGAAAGTTACTAGAGAGAGATGATGAAGTGAGAGCCCTTTGAGTGCAAGATATCTAGGGTCAGGGGTACTGAGGAGGAGGAGAAAGACCTGCTAATGGTGCTCTGGAAGTTGGATGGGCAGTTGAGTGGAGGGAGAGAGCATGGCATATATTTGAAAAAGCTACAATGATGGTTGAAGTCAATGGGAAGAAAATCTGGGTGGACAAGGAGATCTGTAAGAGGGCTCAGGAGAGAAAGTAACAACAGGAACTCCTTATAGAGCTCATGGCAGGTGATGTGAGTGGGGGGGCCTGGAGGAGGGATGGTGGTGGAGAACAGGCAGAAGGGGTCAGGGGACTCACAGCTTTCTGAGTATACTCCCCAGAGGAGGCAGCCAGTAGAGATAGAGGAGACTTTCTTTGAGGACTGGATGCCAGAGAGTGAGGCCAGTAAGGACAAGAAAGTCAAGCTGCCAAAAGATACCACTAAAGCCACTGGGGCTGAAGTGGAGGATGTTGTGATGAAGGGTATAAAAAACATTCGATTTGGAGACCCAGATGTTGCCCAGGGGGACAAGTAGTTAGGGTAACTGGAGAAGATCTGGTGGATGTGTCTGATGAGGATTGGGATAAGTTGGCCAGTACTGGGTTGAGTGGTGAGCAAGAGGGAGGAAAAAGATCAGCAACTCCTGGAGGGGAGTATATGAGAGAGGGGCCTTGGATGTGTAGAATGATGATAGAATTAGCAGACAAAGAGTTGGAGATATGGACTTCCAGATGATGAGTGAGAAGACCTGGAGCAATATCTTATATGGGGTTGGTATTGTGGGGAAGCTGATAGTGGAATGCTTGGCAAGGCTATTGGAGGAAGAAGAGTATGAGGTGGATACTGTCTGGGAGGTGGAGTTGAAGGAGATGGCAAAGAGGATGGTGGTTACTGGATGGAATACCTGGAATGGAGCAGAGTTGTGGGAGGCTACATGTGAGGACTACCATATAATGATGAAAGGGAAGGACACAGTGGCAGTGCAAGAGATCTTGGTAGAATTGAAGGCTAGAGAGGAATCTAAGCTGGAAGCTGAGAGAGAGTTGGACCTATCAAGGATAGATCAGGATCTGGAGATTTAGAGTAGAACTTCAACCCAAACATTATTCAATATGAATAGTATAATCAATGTTTTTTCACTTAATGTCAATGGGCTAAGGGGATCACAGAGGCATTGAAATATTTTTGCATGGCTTAAGGACTTGGAAGCAAATGTTTTTCTACTTCAGGATGAACAATATGAGGATGAGAAGGATAAGTTGAACTGGTCAAGAGAGTGGGGAGGGGCAGTAGAATAGTGAGGAAAGATTGGAATTCTGATAAGAAAGGGCAAAGGAGAACTGAGGGACACTGAGGGCTAGAGAGATTGTTTGATGTTGGAGATATGGGTGAGGCCAGGGTGGGGGCCAGTAGTATTGGGATCTTGCTATTATCCAGAAAGGAGATTGAGAGTAGCTTGGATAGAGAAGTTGTTGAACAGTAGAACTTTGGTAAAGGTTGGAGTTGACATACTTGGAGGGGACTTCAATATGGTTAGGGATACTGCTGTGGATCACTCTGATGGTAGACTAGTTGGAGCAGATAGAAGTGGGGGACTGGACAGATCAGAGGAGGTAGAGAGACTGAGTGCCTTAGGGGATGCAGAGCACCAGAAGTGGGGGAATTGGGCAGTCTTTACTCATTGGGTGCATGGACTGGGGATACAGATTGACTGGATTCTCATGGCTGACTATTGGGGGATAGATGTCTGGAAGGAATTGGAGGTGATGTGGTACCCCTGGTCAGACTACTGGGGGGTAGTAGGGCAGAGAACATTTGGAGAGAGTGGGGATGGGCCTGGACATTGGCAACTAAACTGCACTTTGATGGGAGACAAGAGAGTGTGGGGACAATGGAGTGAAGAGGTGGTGGATAATATTGCATTTTGGAGGAAGGAAGGCATGGACATAGGGGATCAGTGGCTAAAGTTGAAGACCACTGCTCAGGTATTTTGGGAGGAGGTGGGGAGAGCAAAGGGGTGACTTAGAAGAAAGCAGATGATGGAAATCTCACACTGACTAGAGGGCCTCCTGTTGGATACTGCTGGGGGCCATGAGTGTGCTGAGGAGGAAGGCAAGAAGTGGAGAGTAGAGAGAGTGAAGATGGAAATTGAAGAGCTGAAGGCCACCTCAAGGGAGGAAGAGGAGCTATAAGTTCAAGAAATGATAGCAAGATTGAGGTGGCAGGGGCTGGAGGAAAGAGAAAGACCCACAAAGTATCTTACCAGACTTCTAAGAGCATGCAAGGTATGGCAGAGGTAGGAGAGTATTATAGGAGAAGATGGTGAAATAGTGACAGAGGTGCAGGGTATTCTGAGCTCTCTCCAGAGAAGATGGGGCAACCTGTGGAGTGAGAAGGAGGGAGGGGAAGATGGGAGGACTATTGAAGAGTTCTTGGAGGAGTGGACCCCACTGGTGGCTGAGGGGTTAGGAGATCTGACCCACCCCATCTAGGAGGAAGAAATCTTAGAAGTGCTGTCAGCTATAAAGAATGGGACAGCACTAGGAGAGGATGAGCTGCCTTGGGATTTCTGGAAGAAAATGGTGGACATTGAAGGAGTGCTTGAGGAGATGAAGAAAATGTGTAGAGCTGTGATAGACTTGGGAAAATGGCTAGGGGAACAGAAGTTAGGATTAGTGGTACTCCTTTACAAGGATAAGGGGCTGAGAGAGAACTGGAAGAATTGGAGACTAATCATACTTTTGGATATAGATAGAAAGTTGGCAACAAAGATACTGGTGGCATGTATGCAGACAGTAGCACAACAAGTTCTGGGGGAAGAACAGCATGGTTTTATTGGTGGGAGGCTGATCAGAGATGGCACAGCATGGGTGTACAGTATTATTGAGGGGGCAAGGACTGCAGGGGTGGATGGAAGGCTGGTCCTCTTGGATCAAGAGAAGGCATATGATAGGGTGCACTGAGTGGTTGGGGAAGGTCTTGACAAGAATTGGAATCCCAGGGAGACTGGGTCAGGCCATAGTTCAGCTACTGGAGGGGAGCAAGGTGGTTATTATAGTGAATGACCATCAAGGAGTTCCATTTTCACTGAGGAGAGGAGTGCCGCAAGAGGACCCTCTGTCCCCAATTCTGTATGCTCTGTCACTGGAACTACTTCTGGATAGGATTAGGTGGTGGATTGAGGGTTGATTGTGTTAGAGGTGAACTGGAAGGTAGGTGCCTTTGCAGATGACATAGTAGTTGGTCTGTGCTCTGTCCAGGATGTGGGGGAGCTCAAGGAGGCAGTTGGCTGGTATAAAAGATACTCAGGTCAGAAACTGAACTGATATAAGTGCAAGAAAATGGTGTTGGGGAATGGCATTATTAGTAGTGATATTATTGGATCTGTGGTATCAGCAGGGGAGGCAGTCTGATACTTGGGCATCTTTCTCTCTGTATATGGGTCGGTGCTGCCAAGAGCCTGGTGGGAGGGGAGGATGCAAGCATGGGGGGACTCACTAAATAGCTGGGGGGGGTGCTACATCTCTCTGGTGGAATGAGTGATGATTCTGAATGTTTACTGGATACTGAAGCTATGGTATCTGGCATACCACTTGGACTTTCTAGCCTAGGTGGTGAAGAGGCTGCTTAAGCTAGCAAAGGATTAATCTGAGCAGAGAGGCAAGGTCAGATTAGCTGGAAGGTCCTCACCCTACCTATAGAGCATAGTAGTCTTGGACTGGTGGACTTTCCCAAGAGGCTCCATTGCCTGTGAGCTTGGTGGCTCCAAAGAGCAGTAGTGCTGAGAGGGAGAGGGTGGGTTCCCCTGATGCAAATGGTGTAGGAGGCAAGATACACCCCTGGGGGTTATCTGGTGACTTATTGGAAGTGGTAGGGTGTGGTGATAGTAAGAGGCTGTGGTATTGAGGATTCTGGTGGAGAGTGATTGAAGGGACACATTGGATTGGGCTTTGATGGGAGGGGAATGTAGTGGAGAAACACCAGGGCCTAGGGATATGGCAGTAACATGTTACTGGGAGAGTCACTGGCAATTAACTTCTGTCTTGGTGAAGGGGTAGAGAGCCAATAGGGCTTTGGCCTAGATCTCTGGCCAGAAGGGTGGCAAGGCATTGGGATCAGAGAGGAGTGGGATAGGTCTAGTCTATGGGCTTGGGGGGCAGAGGTGAATAAGTGGATCCCCCCAAAGTTCTGTGTGGTATGGTGGAGGGTGATGAGGTGGAATGTAATGCTGAATTATAGGACTGGACATTTGGTGGAGGGAGGAGACTTTGAGTGTGAGGAGTGCTTGGGGGTTGGACAGATAGGAGGCATGGTGCAGACCCCCAAACATTGGTTTGGGGAGTGTGAGGTATTGTCAGATTTTTGGGGTGAGGTGGGGCAGTGTTTGGGTGGTATAAGTAGAGAGTGTGGGCAGGAGAGGTGGGATGTGGATCCCCCCGAAGCTCTGGGTGGTGTGGTGGAGAGTGATGAGGTGAAATGTGATGCTGAACTATAGGGCTGGGCATTTGGTAGCAGGAGGAGACTTTGAGTGTGAGGAGTGCTTGGGGGTTGGGCAGGTTGGAGGAGTAGTGCAGACCCCTGAGCATTGGTTGGGAGAGTGTGTGGTGCTGGAAGATTTTTGGAGAGAGATAGGGTAGTGTATGGGGAGTGTAAATAGAGAGCATGAGCAGCAGAGGTGGGATGTACTTTGGGCAAGAGTGCTAGGCATGGTAGGCAATGAGTGGCTCATGCTGGGGTGGGTTGTCACAGTGTGGGTAGGGATGGTGGGACACTGGTTGGCAGTTTTTGAGGACAGAAAGAAGTTGACCCTGGAGAAAAGATGGTGAGGTGGTGGTGGTTGATGAAAGATATACTGACAGATTGGTAGAGGGGCTGGAGTCCTGGGGAGGGGAGCTGTAGGAAGCTAGTAGAGATTATATATAGCAAGAGTGAGGGTCAAGTAAGAGTAATTGGCAATGAGATAGTGTTTGAGCAAGTAGGGGTGGGGGGGAGGGTGAGTGTTGGGGTAGGGTAGCATGGAGTG
>RQIL01015588.1:0-10763 GCA_003951145.1 Jimgerdemannia lactiflua | reverse complement strand
TTATTTCAAAGGGCTTTTGTTTGGTTGAGGCAGCAGGGGTGTTTCAGATTTCCCACAGGATTTCGGGTAAGCAGAGATCCCAATTGGTAGGATTGACCTTGGCAAGTCCTTTCTTGATGGTCTGGTTTATTCTTTTGATCATTCCATTGGTTTGCAGATGATAAGAGGTGGTCCTTTTCAGGTGAATCTCATGAATTTGTACATAACTTGAGATTATGTTGTTCACAAATTTAGTTCCTCAGTCAGAGATGAGTTCTTCAGAAGGTCCATATCGGTGGGTGAGGTCATAAAGGTGTCCAACAATGGTCAGGGCATCTGCAATCTCCCTTTGGGCCATTTGGTCAGATGTTCAACAAATACTAGAATGTATCTGTTTCATTTTGGTATTACTGGCAGGGGTCCAATTATGTCTACTCCCCATCTTTGGAAGATGTGAGTGGGTGGGGGAATCAGTTACAGAGGGGCTTGATAGTTCTTCTTTCCTTAATACTTCTGGCAGATGTCACACTTCTGGATGATGTCTCAGACTTGTGTTCTGAGATGGGGTCAATGTTGATAATCTTTTTGAATCTTGTTTTCTGTATTTGTCTGTCCTTGGTGGGCTTTCTGATGTTCTTGTCGGATGAGATCTTCTTGCTCTTTGATGGTCTTGGGAACTTCTTTGAGGGTGCAGTTCTGAGATACACCCTTCCTTTGGTTCATTGGGTCATGTGGGAGAGAATATCAACATTATTGTGAGTCCTTCCTGCTTTGTGGATGATGTTGATTTCATAATCTTGGAGGATAAGGATCCATTGGGCAAGGATTCCAGTGGGGTCTTTTCGGTACAGTAACCATTTGAGAGCTGCATGGTCTGTGATCAGGGTGAACTTTCTTCCAATGAGATAATGTTTGAATAAGGTGACCACCCATATGACTGCAAGGTATTCCAATTTAGTGTTCCCATAGTTGGTCTGCTACTTATTGGTGGCTCTGCTTGCATAAGCTATCACATAGTGCTGTTTGTCAGGTCCTTCTTGTGCAAGGATTGCTCCAAGGCCATTCCTGGATGCATCAGTATACAGAATGAAAGGTTTCTATAGATCTGGTCAGACTAGGATTAGTGCTGAGGTCAGGCAATGTTGTAGTTTTTGGAAGGCTTCTTCTTGGGGCTCTTTCCATTGGAACAGTACTCCTTTCTTCAGCAAGGTTCGGATTGGGGCAGAGATTTTGGCAAATCCCTTGATAAATCTTCTATAGTAAGATGCAAGCATCAGGAAGGATAGGGCTTCCTTTGGGGTCTTGGGGACAGGGAAGTTGTTGACTTTTTTGATCTTCTTGGGGTCTGCATGTATTCCATCTTTAGAAACTATGAATCCAAGGAATTCAAGCTTCTGTTTGCCAAAGTAGCACTTCTTTGAGTTGAGTCTCAGGTGATTTTGTCGGGTGAGTTTGAAAAACTCTTCAAGGTCTTGCAGGTGGTCTTCGAAATTTGCTAAGTAGATGTTGGAATCATCCACATAGACAATCAGGCAGTAGTGGATAAGAGGGGCATATACTGAGTTCATCATTTGCTGGAAGGTTGGGGGTACATTGCAGAGTCCAAAAGCCATTCAGAGGTACTCAAACAATTTTCCTAGGGCAAGGAAAGCTGTCTTTTGAATGTCTTTGGAGTCCATTGATATCTCATGGAATCCTGCAAATAGATCCATGCTGCTGAAGTATCTTGCATTTTGTAGTTGGTCCAGAAGGTCATCAATTCAGGGCAAGGGGTATACATCTTTTTTGTTTACTGTGTTGAGTTTTCTGAAGTCTACAACTAGACTCCATCCTCCTTTCTTTGGTACTATAAGTATAGGGCTGGCCCAAGGGCTGATAGAGGGTCGGATGACTCCATTGTCTAAGAGTTCCTGTATATGTTCTTTTTTGAATGTCTTCAAGTAGTGGGGTATCCTATATGGTTTCTGTCAGATGGGTGTTGCATTTCCTGTATTTATACTGTGGTAGTATGATGAATTGTATGGCAGGTTTCCATAGTCTGTGATGAAGATGTCCTGATATTTATGAAGGAGTTTAGTCAATTGTTTTTGTTGCTGGGGGGTCAGTTCTTCTCCAATATTTGTGGAAGGCTTCACTTTCTCCTGGGTCACAGAGGGGCCTTTCCTTTCTTCTGTGACCTTTTGCTATTTCCCTGTAAGTTTAATTCATAAACTTCTCTGTGTGTTCGGTTGAGATAAGGCACAAGGTGTCCAATGATGATTCCTTTTGGCAGGATGATATTGTCCCAGTTTGTGTTGGTTGCTTGAGAGTGTACTGGGTTCATCTTGTCAGGAAATGTATATCCTTCTATGTGTAGATTTCGGATTTCTTCATTGGGTTCAAAGAAAAGGTTCCTGGGGTCTGGTGGTGTAAAGATTTCGATAGTGGTCTGCTCTCCTGGCTCAAGGATGAGGTTCTTGTGAAGCTTCACTGGTTGACGGAAGACTTGCTGAGGGGCATTTGCTTTGAAATGGCTGACCTGAAGGAGGTATACTTCCTTCTTGTCTGTGCTTCCAAATCCTTTGGTTTGTCTGGTTCCTTAAGTGAGCTTGGGTACCTCTTGCAACTGAGGAATCTTGTATTCAAGAAAGACTGCCTGTATAATTTTGTCTCCTTTGTTGATTCGAATCCATTCACTACTTCCATTTCTTAAGAATGACCTTGATTTCGCCTGTATATCCTGGATCAATGGTTCCTCCTTCAGTGGAAAGTCCTTCAAGGGCTAGTCCAGACCTTGAGGTCAACTGGATATAAGTTCCTTTGGGTGGTTGCATGGCAATACTGGTTCTGATGAGCTTTGTACTTTCAGGACCCATGGTAGTATCATAAAGACTACTGAGGTCATTGCTAATATCTTCTTGGTATGCCTTTTTCGGCAGGATTGCATTAGGATGAAGCAGGGTGAACTGTGCAATATTCTTACCAAGTATAGACTGTCCATGGGCTGAGGCTCCTGTGGCATCAGATCTCCAACCTCTGATGTCTAAGTGTGGCCATCTTGCTCCAGTAGAGGGGTCTCAAAGATAATTGATTCCTCTTTTTCCAGTGGAGTCCAGGGCTTCCATGAAATTGATAGCATCATCTATTCATCCTTGGTGGGTTGCATGGCGAATGAGAGCCAGGATATCTTCTCCTAGATCATATATTTTGAGGACCTTCCTTGTAGACTTCTTCTTTTTCTCTCTTCGAATCTGGGCTCAGTCATCTCCTCTTTTAAGTGTGTGTATAATCATATCCTTGCTGAGATGGATCTTTTCATATTGATAAGGCCAGCATCTTGGGTACTTTCCATGATGGCAATATCCCATGGCTTGGAAGTGCCTTTTTCTTTCTTTGATTTCTCCTAGTTTCGGGAATCTGCATCCATTCACATCATACTTTGGTGGGAGGGTAGACAGGGGTTTCACTTCTGTTTGGGTGTAGAATCCGACTCCATGTCTTCTTTTCACAAGTGAGGTGGTAGATTCTTGGAATGAGGTTCCTTCTGCAATAATTTTCGGAGATTCTAGTCCAAGGGGCTGTCTGGCTTACTGGTCCAATATGTGGCACTGATAGCAGTAGTCTCTTGGTGAGTGGAAAATGACTTGATGAGAGCATCTGCCCATTTAGAAGGCTCTCTCTTGATGGGTTTCAGGCCTTGGAATGACTGGTTGTGAGCTGGGTCCAGCTTCTTCTTCACTCCAGAGGGTGCTGTCTTCTTCTTCTTCTTGTGGTGCCCAATTCGGATCATCCCATGAAATAGCTGTGGGGAGCTCTTCGCTTTCGGAAATACTGTCATCTTCTTTCTCTGGAGGCTGGTCCCAAATTGCTTGAATTTCAGCTGCTTCAATTTCAGGGTGGGGCATTACTTGTGCATGGCTTTTTGGCTGAATATTGTGGAGGCATCTCTTTTTCTTTCTTCTGTATTCAGGGCATGTAGTGCCAGGACTCTTTCGAATTCCCACATGTCTGGATGAGTGTTCCTCACATTTCTGTCTTTGGAGGCATTTGATGCATCCTCTGGCTTCTCCAGCAATGGCTCCGATTGTGATGGGGATAGTATCTTGTACCCACACATTGTCTTCTGGTCTGTCTTCTACCATGTTAATTCTGGGCCTCAGTCTGGGGTCATTGTTATTTTCGGAATCCTCTTTTTCTTCCTCTTTAGTGGTGGATTCCTCACTGCTGGCATATTCTTCTTGAATAGTCACCTTCTTCTTCTTCTTTGATGGCTCAAAGCTGGTGACTTTGACTCAGTACTTCTTTCCTCTGTAGTCGAATTTGAGTACTTATTGACCAATGTTGACATCTGCATTCATCTCCTTCATCCAATTGGTGCCAAGGATCATATCATAGGTGACAGCTTCAGTCACAACTGCCTTGGAGATGGCAAACTGAATGTGTCCAAGAGTGATGGTGATGTTTCAGACTTCTCCTAGTGGTTGAGTTCAGGCTCCATCTGCTACTATGATGCTGAGGCTAGAGGGTCCATCAATGGGCCATTGAATGCTATCTAGGAATTTCTTGGCAATGACACATATAGCTGCTCCTGTGTCAATAAGGATTTTCGCCTTTTGGCCTCTGATTTCTCCAAACAAGTAGGTGCTGACATATCTTTCTGCAGCTTGTACTGCTGGAGTTGCCAGTTCTTCTTGAGGAATGGGGACTCTTCCTGTGTAAGATCTGGTGGTTCACAGTAACTTGTTCCTTATCCCAGCAGGTGTCAGTTGAAGGAACTGCAAGAATGGGACTTCCATCTTGGCTTCTTGGATCTTCTTCCAGGCTTCATCATAAATGTCCTGGGGCATGATCTTTGGGATGTATTTCTTCTTGGACTTTGGAGTCTTGGTTTCGGATTCTGGTTCTTCTCCTATTTCTTCATCAGCAGATTCTGGTAGAGAATCTTCTCCATTAATAGTAGCTCCAGGGATGAAGGATGAAGGAGAGCAGGGGGGTGTATCAACCTGTCCCTCTTCATCTTTATCTTGGATGGTTCTTCTGCTCATTCTTTTTGGTGGCTTCTCAACTGCTCTGGGGTGGCCTACTGCTCTCTTTTTCTTTTCCACTAGATAGACTATTTCTCCATATTCAGTCTTGGTTGGATACAAGTCCAGGTCACTGTATTCCTTACTGTCACTCTGCTCATAGTCTTCAACTGGGTGAGCTTCTGTCCTTTTGTTGTGGGTATCCTTTCGGTTTGGTGGCTCAGAATTTCTTGAGCTGCCTTGGTTATTGCATTCAGAGGCATAGTGTCCATGTTGTCCACACTTGTAGCATTGGATCTCTGCTCTGTCTCTTGGAGGATAGTTTCGACTATCAGAGGATGGGTAATTCCTCTGATAATCTTGATTTTCACATGGGGGATACCTTGGCTGGTAGTTCCGATTTTCTTGATGGGGATACCTTGGCTGGTAGTTCTGATTTTCACATGTGGAGAGCCTTTCAATCTGGCTAACCAGTCTGTCTACTTTCGAATTGAGGTCTTGAATCTCATTCTTGTCCTTCTTCCATTCTTTGGTGGGCTTCTCTCCTTTTGATTCTCCCTGAAGAATTCCTTACAGGGCTTTGACCAGGAGGTCTTCTTTGTCTTCTTTCCAGTTGTCAGTCCAGGTGGTTCCTTGCTTGACATCAAAGTATCCTTGGGCTGCATCTACTTGCTCTTCTGGCTTACTGAAGCCCAGGGTTTGGACATGTTGAGCAATTTTGGGGGGAATTCCATTCATGAAGATCATTGGACTGATGATGTCTTGATTAGCAGCATTGAATCTGGCAGCATGCATTCTCTTCTGAATTCTGGTAAAGAATGCTCTTGGGGATTCTCCAAGGTTTATCTTCATTCCCATAATGGATTCTTGAGCTTTATGGCAGGTTTCGTTTCCTGCATATTTTCCAATGATCCAGTGCTGCATGGCCTCATATTGTTTTTCTTCTGATCTTGCATTTTCCATGACATCTCCTAGGTCTGTTTCAACATCATTTGCAGTTCTGGTAAAGATGCCTTTGGCTGGTTCTCTCAGTTGTGCTTTGAAGACATTGATTTATCTTTGGGTTGACAAATCCCTCAGGGCTGCTATTCCTTTGATTGCATCTATGAATTCTCTTGGATCCTCCTCTGGGTATCCTGCAAATATGGGTAGAGTTGTGTCCATTTCATCTTCACTGTCTTCTGATTCTGTTTTGATTTCTGGTTCTTATTCTGAGTTGTTGGCTATTGATGGATATGAGCTTAAAGGTGCAGGGGATCTGGGAGATGGTGCCCTTCTCAGTGCTATTCTGGGGAGCCTTGTGGGTTGAATTCTTTGGATTAGGGTTACTGGTCTGGGTAAATCAAGGAAGACTCTTGGGGGGAATCTTTCCAGATGATTATTGAGGTCTTGGGCAAGATTGTCAAAGTCTTGATTAGTGTTGTCTACTTCGTCTGGTATGAACTTGTCAAAATCTCTGATTGGTGTTTCTACTGGTGGTACTGGTGGAGGATTTCGTATAGTGCTGGCTTCTGCAATATCAGATCCTTCTGATGCTGAGCAGTATCTGATTCTAGAGGTGATTATGCTTCTTCATGTTCAAATACTTTATAGAGCTGGTATTTCTTCTCCTGTAGTAACTGAGATTGGTACTGTATCAAAGGTTGCAGTGGTGCTGGTCTCCAGGTTGAATGTTGGGTTCTGTGAGCTGAAAAGTCACAGTAATTCTTTTGAGAATCTTCCCAGTTGAGCCCACAAATGTAACATGCCTGGCTCAATAGAGGCAAATTACAAGATTGGGCGGCTATGTAGATTGGCTTGAGCCCCCAGTTACTTTGTTAAAAAGCAACAAAATGTTCAGATAATAGGTATAGGTTCCTCCTGTGTTGGGTTGGTATCTAGTGGTATAATATTCAATAGCTGGAGACTTTCTGCATGCAATTTCCTATTTTGGCGGCATTCTTGAGTTGTGCATGTGGGTGGATTTCCTTCTAGAGCAGCGAACTAATTCATGCAACCGATTTTGTATGCGGCGAATTTGATGGATTTCCTTAATGAGTGAGCTCTCTGGGAACCAACAATCAGTTTCCTTAAGGGTGTGGGATCTCTAAGTGTGTGACAGGTAATCGGGTTCCTTTTCTGGCAAATAAACTAAATGCAGCAAGTTTCTTAAATGATGCAAATGAACAATGTGGACAAATGATACGGATCAGCAGAATGCAGTGAATCAGCAGACAAAATGTAGAACAATGCGGACAAATGATGCAGATCAGTGGAATGCGGCAGATTGGCAGACTTCTTGAATGGTGGTCTGAATGAGGCGGATTGGCAGTATGTGGCAGATCAGTGGACTTAAACTGGTGGGGAAGTTCTTCACTCGAACTTGGCAGCAAAACTGGGAAATGGCAAACTTCTCTTCAGGCTTATCTGGCAAGTGAACCAAACTTCTTTGTATTGGAAAGTGGACCAAAGTGGAAACAGACATAACTCACAACTTCTTGGCAGTGGCTCATTGGCAGGTGTATCTCCTAAGTGTTGCAATCCTTCCTGGATCAAGTGGCTTTTGGCAGGCATTTCTCCTAAGTGTACCAGACAATTGACTTTTGCTTTACTTTTCAGACTGAGGTTTATTCACTCTTGTCTCTGGGGTATTTTATACATTGTGGTTACTATCTGATTGCTATCTGGCTAATTATAGAGTGCTATTTATGGCAGGGTGTTCCTTCAGGGGACAGTGTTCCTTCAGGAGATGGTGTTCCCTCAGGGGACAGTATTCCCTCAGGGGACAGATCATTCTCCTGTTTAGCTATCTGAGTTATTTATATAGTTTTTCTGCAGCAATGGTTGCTGGGCTGGTTACTATGCTATACTAATGTTCACATCATCTTGCAATTCGGGTGATATGTTTTCTTGGCTTATCACAATACTGAGGGTGAATTGGAAGATGGGGGCCTTTATTAGTAATATAGTAGTAGATCTTATTCTATTGAGGATATGACTGAGCTTTAGAAGGCTATTAATTAGTATAAATAGAACTCAGGATAGAAGCTGAATTGATATAAGTGTGAGATAATAGTGCTTAAGAATAGAGTAGTTGAAGGGAATATTATTAGCTCTATTATTTCTTCAGAGGAGACTATATGATATTTTGGGATTTTCCTTTTATATATAGACCAGTGCTGCCTAAGATCTAGGTAATAACTTGGAGAGATTTTTGAAGAGCTAGAGAGGACATTACATCTCTCTAACAGACAGAGTGATGATTTTGAATACTTACTGAATACCAAAGCTTTGATATTTGATATACTATTTAGACTTTCTGATATGAGTAATAAAGAAACTATTGAAGATAACTAAGGACTAGATCTGGGTGAAAAGATAGAGACAGATTAGCTAGGAGGTATTGTTGTTATCTATAGCAAGGAGTATAATGGGTCTGGTGGACTTTCCTAAGAAGCTTTATTGTCTCCTAGCTTAGTAGCTAAGAAGAGTGGTAGTATTGAAGGAGAGTGAGTGGATCTCTCTGATATAGAAGATATAAGAGGCCCAGTATACTCTCAGAGATACTTCTGGAGATCTGTTGATAGTTGTAGAAGGGGGGGGGAGAGTAGGCAGCTGCAATATAGAGAATTTTTATAAGAAGTTATGAAAGAAGTATATAGGATTGATCTCTGGTAGAAGAAAAATGAGAAGACTGAGCAGTAGAATCTAGAGCTATAATAATGACATAAGTTTGACTTAGGGCAGAAGTAAATTATCAAAGTAGTACTAGTCAGGACCTATGACTGAAGAATTGGTAGTATATGGAGATTAGTAAAGAGTGAAACTGGGCAGAGCTATAAGTCTAAGATATTGAAATAAAGAAGTAAATTTCTCTTAAGATATGAGTAGTCTGGTAGCAATTATTATAGTAAAATATTATATTGAACCTCTAGTCAGAGTACTTAATAGTAGATAGAGTCTTTGAGTATAAGGAGTGTTTAAAAGTTGGGTAAGAGGAGAGTGAGGTTCAGACTTCAGAATACTGATTAGGAGAGTATATAATTTTAGAGAGAGATTGAAAAGTATCTTGGTAGAGAGAATAGAGTCAAGGGGTAGGATGCTAGAATATATTATAGTAGTGGATATTGGGGAATAAGAGTAGAAGATGAGTGGCTTACCTTGGGGTAAGTTATTGTAATATAGATAAGTCTGACTAATTACTAATAGATAGTATTTGAGAAGAATTAGTTAATATCAGAAGGAGAGAAGGTGGTGAGATAAGAATGACTAATGGTAGACATTTTGTCTACTACCTAAAGTCTAGTAAGAGGCCAAGGTAGGAGTATGGGGAGATGTGCTGAGGAGCCGAAGAGGGTGGCATATTTCTCTGGCCAGTAGGGTGACTATATTGAATATTTACTATATGCTAAAGCTGTGGTATCTGGTGTATCACTTGGACTTTCTGGTGTGGATGGCCAAGAGGCTGCTGAAGTTGATGAGGGAGTAGATCTGGGTGGACCACAGGAGTCAGATTAGTGGGAAGTCTTGGTAACACTAGTAGCAAGGGGGGGCCTGGAGTTGATAGACTTCTCTAAATAACTGCACTGCCTTCATGTCTGGTGGTTGAAGAGGGTGGCAGTACTGAAAGGAGGCAGCTGGGTCTCACTGATGCAGAAGGTGTGTGAGGCAAGGTATGCTCTCCAGGGGTCTTCTGGGGACCTATTGGCAATGGTGGAGGGGGGAGAAAGTAGGAGGCTCTGGTATAGGGAGTTTTGGTGAGAGGTGGCTGAGGGGGTACACAGGATCAGTATTAGGTGGGAGGGCCATGTCAAAGTGGAGCAACAGAGTATAGGGATGTGGCAGTGATATAGGCTGCTGCTGAGAGGGGTACCAGTAATGGACATTGATCTGGGGGCTGGGGTGGAAAGTTAGTATAGAATGGGGCAGGATCTTTGACTAAAGAGATGGGGATTGGAGAGGAGTGGGACTGGAGAGGGCTGTGGATCTGGGGGGTAGAGGCAAAGAAGTGGTTGCCCCCCAAATACTGGGTGGTATGGTGGAGGGTGCTAAGGTGGAATGTGATTTTGAACTTCAGATCAGACCATCTGATTCCAGAAGGGGCCTTTGAGTGTGAGGAGTGCTAGAGAGTTGGGCAGAAGGGGGGGGTTGTGCAGACCCCAGAACATTGGCTTAGAGAGTGTGAGGTTCTGGACAGCTATTGGGAGATAGTGGGAGGTAGATTAGGTGGGATCTACAGGAGTTGTGGGACTGGTTGCTGGGAAGTATTGAAGAGGTAAATATTGGGAGAAATTAGTGATGAGTGGCTTATGTTAGGGTGGGTTTTGGTGATCTGGGTGGGGCTTGCAGGTCATTGGCAGGCAGTGTTTGAGGAGGGCAGACAGATGACAAGAGAGAAAAAGGTAGTGAGATGGGCTAGGTTAGGGTCAGGAAGAGGCTACTGGTGTGGTATGAGGATACATTTGATGTTATAGATAGTTAATAAATGGGGCTACAGCCTATAGAAAAAGAAAAAAAAAAGGTAGTAAGATGGGAGGGATTGCTGGTGGACCTGCTGTCAGAGTAGCAGAAAGGGTGGGGCCCACAGAGGAGTTACTGTTGGAAGTTGGTAGAGACTATCTGTAATAAGAGTGAGGGTAGAGTGCAAGTTGTTAGTGAGGAAGTTGTTTTTATAAGAGTGGGGATAAGTGGGTAGTTGAGTGAGGGTATGGGATAGAGAAGAGATAGGAAGGGGCTACCAATGTGGTATGAGAATACCATTGTTGTCTTAGATAGTTAATAAATAGGGCTGCAGTCTATAGA
>RQIL01015577.1:0-10764 GCA_003951145.1 Jimgerdemannia lactiflua | reverse complement strand
CCCCCCCCCCCCCAAGGGCAATAGCGCCAGCCCGGGATAGGTAATCCGTAAACCCATTGGTGGTACCCTTGATCCATTGGAATTTAATGCTGAGTCCTTGTAGGTAGAAGATCATCCGCCGTTCAGCCCCTGTGGGCGGTTCCAATGATGCCTTCGTGAGGTAAGTATCCGGATGCGTAACCCTAGTAATCACCTGATTGTCTGTGTATACAATAATGTCATGGTTAGTCATCCATGGGTTACTAATAAGGGCATAGTATACGGCATACAGCTCAGCCTTCTGTTGATTTAACAATTCTGGTTGTTCTTTGGCCTTAATGAACTGGACGAGTTTGGGTAAGCTCCGTGATCCGAGGCCAAGTAGTTTTGGGGGGACCGTCGTCTGATAGATTATCCATCTGACCCCATGAGCGGATGTGTCGGTTTCCAGTCTTATTGGCTCCTTCAGGTCCATCAGTTCGATGGTGGCATGGTTATGTAACGCGGTCTCGATGTCCGCGAATGCTTTTCAATCCATAAGGACATGATTGTTCCTTTCTTTTGATGATGTCATTTTTGCACTTCATGAGAGGTGCAATGGTTTTGGTATAGTTCGGGATGTAGTGTGTGAAGTATCGAGTTTTCTGATTATGGCTTGAAGGTCTTCGATTTTCGTTGGTTCCGGGAGTTTCTGGAAAGCTTGGACTCATCCCGGATCTATGTGGATCCTCTTAGTAGTGACTCTTGACCCTAGCAGCTATATTTCTTGCTGTCAGTACGTCATTTTTTTGGGAGCAGGTTTATGCAGTATTTGACGCATATTTTGAAGACTCTTCGAGTGAGTCGTCGTGTTGCTGGATTGTTTTTCCTCCTCCAGCAGCATCATCAATGTATGGTGGTGCCATTACCTTTCTTGCTACTAGTGGTTCCGTGACATATTTTATGAACCCTTGCCAGCACTTCAGTGCATTATAAATTCTGAATGGTAGTCTTGTTGGTCTGAGATATCGTCCATTGAATGTTCTAATGACTAGTAAGTTGGCATGATGTGGTTCAACTCAGATATGGTGGTAGGCTTTGGTTACATCTGCCTGCCAAATGAGTCCTCCTTGGGTTATCTTGAGGAGTGCCTTCTGAACTTCTTGACTTGTCGGCATTTCGAATGACATTATTTTAGTGATTGATTATACCCTCAGTAGTCAATGACCCATCATGGTTTGAGTTCTTTTTCTTTGCTTGTTCCTGTTGTCAGTTCATTGTGTCCACTGAAGACAAGGAATTCTTGTGCAGCCTTGAATGGTTGGTGTACTTCTTCATACCATCCAGCCTTGATCATTTCTTCATATTTGACTTTTTGCAGTTCATATAGCTCTTGGTGTTGGATTGATATTTGGGAGTCTGTCTGGACAGTGATATGGCTTCCCTCTGATTTTGAGTCATGTGATATATGGTGGTGTTGTTGTGAGGGGTTGTATGTCAAATATGTTGGCTGTAATATTTTCTTATATTTGCAGAGGAGCTGTTCTATCTTCTTATTGGGTGGTCTGACTGCAAACATCTTTAGGAATTCCATATCACTCATTTTTTTGCATAATGAGAAAGATTATACCATTTGGGCATTCCATATGAAGAATCTTCTTGATAAATGCAGCTTGGCAGCCTATATGAAGCCATAAGTGCAAATTTCACATTATAATGCTGATAGCAATCGCTGAGCACTATGGAAGATTGCATTCACACTGTTGAATTCACAAACAAAGCTCATAATGCATGCTATGATGGTGCACGATGCATGGGAAGCTCTATACACTCATTACATACAAGCATCTGCATCGAATAGATTCCACTTGAAATCACAACTATTCAATATAAGAATGAAGCCAAAAGAGTGCATCCATGACTATAGCAATCACATAGACAATCTGGTAAATGAGGTGAATTCTGTCAGTATGTCAATGGATTGCATAAGAGATAAAGACAAGGTCCTAGTGCTTATAAGAGGCCTTCCTGAAGCATACAACATTATTGTCACTGCTATGTACAAAAGTGAGATTCTTACGATCTATACCCATATGATTACAAGCCTCATCAATGAGGAAATGCACCAAGGAAACAGTCCTGTCAAAGATAATGAAAGGGCATTCTATGGATCTTATGGACATGGCTCTGGTAGTAAACATGGTCAACAGCAAAAGCATGGCCAAAAGAAGGGAACCCAAATCCAAAATCAATGAGATAGCAGTCAATCAGGCAAAATCAATGAGTATTGCTATTACTATAGCAAGTATGGCCATATGCAGCATTATTGCTATTGTAAGGATAAGGAAAGCAGTGAAAATAGTAAGAAAAAGAAAAGGGTGGTTGTGGCAAAGAGAAATATGGCAATGCAAATACTGTTGAAACTGATGAAAGCAGTAATCTATTTTTTGTGCAAGATGATAATGCTAGTTTCACCAGATCCACTAATCTATCATCTACAACCAGTTGGCAAAATACTTTTGGGCTGATGAAAAGTGGTGACAATAGCAATTCCAACAATAAATGGGCCAACACAGCTGGATAATGATGTCTGGCTTATGGATTCATGAGCCATGCAACATATGATAGCCCACCAAGAGTGGTTCTCTATATATGAATCATTTGAACATCTGGTATCTATCAAACTGGAGAACAACAATGTAATCTATGCTTAAGGCAAAGGAAATATAGAGATATATCTCCATGAGAATGTTGTCAAGCCTGCAGTCACTCTTGAGGGTATACTATATGCTCTAGAGATAGGAAAGAATCTCTTTTCCATAGGCAAGATGATGGGTTGAAGCAATAAGGAGATATATATACATCCAAAAGATACAACTATATATGGCCTACATGGTAGCAAACACAACAAGATATTGATGACAGCCTCAAAGCAAGATAATCTATATATGATCAACAGCATACTGAATGGAGCAAAGATCTTTGTATATATGACCACAACTACACCCGACACATATAACATATGGCATAAACATTTGGGACATATTGGCAAATCAAGTCTTGAAAGGATGATAAGGAACAGTTCAGTAAATGGACTACTGGTATATTGTCATATAGGGGGTGCTTAGTTCTTCAAGTATGTCAGATTCTCTTCAAGATATATCTCTTAGACCAACTACAAGTTTATTATAAGCAAGTTCTATTAGTGCCTTCCCAAGGTCTTATAGTTCTCAAACTTCTTATCTTTAAACTATTCTGTTGCCTCTTGGATTTGCTTGCTTGGAATTGAGTAGTGGACTAAAACTCTTGTACTTTTGGAGTTTTGGGTACTTAAATTTTTGAGTGTTTGATACTGACTTTATTCCAAGAAAATGAGAGGAGTATTTATACAAAATATAACACAATGATTGCTAAGATATAAAGCTAAATATAAAATTCAGTAATACAGAAAACTATGGTTGTAAGCATAGTGATTGTATAAGATCAGGATGCAAGTCTGATTTTAGTCACACAGAGTCAGAGTGCTGGAACAATTTCGTATTTGGTTATACAGGATCAGAATGCTGGAACAATTTCATGTTCAGTTATGCAGGATCAGAATGCTGGAACAATTTCGTTTTTGAGCAAACAGTTATACAAACAAGTTAGAGCAGAATGTTCAGGGTTCTGGGAGTTTCATCTTCATCACTCTCATCAAGGCTGGAAGTTGGAGATAGAATGTCTTCAAAGAAAATAAGATCAGTAAATATCTCTGCTTCATGAGTATTAGTTGGTAGAATAATGTCATTACTGGTGATGTCATCATGTTTGGCAGTGGCAGGAAGGAGATCAAGAGCTCTCCAATCTATGATATTCTTCTCTACAAAGTAAGGGACAAAGGTGGGATCTTGAGGGGGTCTGATCTGAATACTGAGACCTTAGAATACTGAGATCAATCCTTATAGGAATTGATCTATATTGTCCTGGAGGATGGGATTCCAGAATTCTTCTATCTCATCACTTTTGAGAGTGATGGTGGATTGGACTTCATAGGCCACCATTTCTTCCAATGCATCTGTGCGGTGGGCTGATAATTCTTTGAAGTCTGAGACTCTGATATACTCCAAGTTGGGGATTGACCAAGGTGCATGCCTGAAGATCTGATGGATCTTTTTGGCTACTCTCAACTCACAGATATCTATTGGTATCTTGTATCTCTTGGGGACTGGCCTGAGGGAACTCTTGGCAGAGAAGATTTTCTATTTCATATTCTTGCCACATCTAGAGGCATTCAGTGGTGGTAGTAATCCTTGTCTCCATTTCACGGCAGTAGAGAATAAAGTGGTAAGGGTCTCCAGTGCCCAGGTTGAGGCTAGGAATCCTTCCAGTGCGGGTCCTCATGGCTCTTCTGATGTCTTAGAACATCCTTTCTTGGAAGATGTCTTGGTGGCTCCTAGATCTTGAGGTTTGGTGAGTGGTAGGCATTTTGTTTATAGTGAGTCTTTAGAACTATTTTGGGGTCTGGTGAGTGTTGTTTGGATTGCTACTACTGCGGTTTCTTGATTCTTCCTTTATATTCCTTAAGGCATCTGTCTTGTGGTCATTATGACTCATGATTTGTCATTATTACTCATCTTGTAGCCTAGGTGAGTTATATCATATAATCTTCTTTTATCCTGATCTGGTGGCTTGTGAGGAAAGACTATCTCCTGTAATGATGTCACTATTCTGAGGTTACTGTCATATCTTTCTCCTGAATAAGGATCTTTCCTTAAATATCCTTATTCATTGGTCTAGTCTGTAAATTTTACTGATCCCATAACCTCTGGCAGGGGATTGAAAAGTGGTATTTATGGGCTGGTATTTTCTTTTTATATTTTGGCATAATGGTGAAGGGTAGTTTCCTTCATATAGAACAAGGGCCTAATTCTGATCTTGACCAATCAGTTGATGGTTCAAACTCCTCTGGCTTCAAAAGTCTTCAGATAAGTAGTTGCTGGTGCCATATCTCTTAGAGAATGGTTCAGACAGATTACCTGCTGGTTATGGGACATGCTGTTACAATTCATGGACTAGAACCTCACAGGTGGTCATTATGTTTTGCTCCTCTTGTATAGGTTCATGGTACTTCTTGAGTCTGTTCCTATATACCATAGTAGGCAGTATGGCCCCTGAGAATTTTCTAAGCCAGAAAGTAGTTCCCTTAATATCTTGTATATAGAAGAGTCCTTCCCATTTGGGCTCCAGTTTTCACGACCATGAGGCCTCTACCATATTTCGATACAGTAGGACCTTTTTTCTGATTTGGATGGGTTCTAGAGTCTTGTGAGTTTTCTTGGCATTTTTTCTTGTTAGTGCTTGTGACTTGATGATGTAATCTTCTGCCTTCTTCCTGATTTGGTGTAGTCTCCGAATTTCTGAGTCAACCTATTGCCAAGTTAGGTCTAGATTTATAGCTGAGGTTCTATCAGAATTTTCTTCTCCAAAAAGCAGTTCTCTTGAGGTAAAGTGTGTACTCTGTGACCATATATCTCATAGGACAGAGAGAGTGGTTGGGAGATAGTTATCCCAGTTCTCATATGTATCTGAGATCTTGGCGAAAATGTTCTTGAGGGTCTTATTGGTTCTTTTGGTCTGTCCATTTCCTTGTGGGTGATATGCAGTAGTCTTGATATGCTGGATCTTGTATTTCTGATACATTAATTCATGAAATCCTTTGACAAATTCTGTGCCATGGTCTGTGGTGATTTGCTTTGGTGTCTTATAGTAGCAGATGATTTCTTGGTGCAAAAAGTCAGCAATAGAGAGGGCATTGGCTTTTTATAATGCTCCTGCCTCTATCCATTTAGTAAAGAGGTCTACGATAACTATAATATAGTGGTTTCCTGATAGAGTTACTGGGAGTGGTCTGATGAAGGGGATAGGCTCAATTCTTGATGATCTGGGTGCCTGGTCTTGCTGATCTTATTTCTGTTTTTGGTACTTATCACACCTTTTGACAAATTGGTGCAGGTCTTCTTCCATTTTAGGCTACCATATGGTTCTTCTTGCTTTGTTGTATGTATTGGTTCCTCCTAGATATCCTTATTTATATACTTCTTTCATTACTTGATTCTTCTTGTATTTGAGTATTATAAGTTTTCCTCCTTTTCTAAGTATGGCATTGTCTAGTTCAAATTGTTTCCAAGTCCAGTTGATGATAGTGATAGTCCAGGGTTCGAGGTGGTTGGGCATCTTTCACTGCCTAAGATAGCTAATTAATCCATAGTATAGCTCCTTATTCATGTTGAATGGTCTTGGTGGAGGTATTTTGGAGTGTCCTTGAGAGTGCATTGGCATTGGCATTGGTTCTTCCTGGGCAGTGTTTGATGGTACAGTCATATTCTTGTAGTCTGTAGATCCATCTAGCATATATTCCTTTGGGGTTCAGAGTGTGAAATAGTCAGGTGAGAGCAGAATGGTCTGTTTGTATAGTGAAGTATTTCCCAGCTAGAAAGTAGTAGAACTTATCTACTGCCCAGACTACTGCCAAGTATTCAAGCTTGCATGACTTGTAATTCTGTTCTGCTCCATGGGTACCTCAGCTTGCATAGGAAATGACATATTCATGTCCATCTTTCTTCTGAGCTATATAGCACCACTCTAAGTCCTATGGCACTTGCATCTGTCTACAGAATGAACTCTAGATTCCAATCTAGTTTTCTGAGGATGGGTGCTTGAGTCAGTCTGGTCTTGAGTTTGTTGAAGGTTTCTTGATGTTCTTTAGTCCATTCAAACTTGGTCTCTTTTTTCAGTAGCTCATAGATTGGTACTGCAATGCTGGAGTATTCTTTGATGAATCTTCTATAGTAGCTGACCAGTCCAAGGAAGGCATGGACTTCTGTTGTTGTTTCAGGTCTTAGGTAGGCTGTAACAGCCTCAATCTTCATGGGGTCTGTATGAATTCCAGTCTGGTTGATGATATGTTCTAAGTAGGTGATTTCTTGAGCTGCAAACTTATACTTCTTGGACTTGATGTAGAGGCCATGCTCCTTGAGCTTCTTAAGAGCTAGCTGTAGGTGGTTGATATGTTCCTGTGCAGTATTGCTGAAGATGATCATATCATCCATATAGACAAAGAGCCATTTTCCAATTTCATTGCTGAAGACTCTATTCATTATTCACTGAAAACTTGCTGGGGCATTACACATCCTGAATGGCATTTGCAGGTAGATGTAGGTAGCATCAAGTGTGATGAAGGCTGATTTTTCACTGGCATCTTAAGTGAGACCAATCTGATGGAAGCCTGAGAACAGATCCAGGGTAGTGTAGTATTTGGCTTCACTTCCAAGAGTGGTGAGTATTTCTTGAATATTCGGTAAGGGTTGCCTATCCTTCTTGGTGATTGCATTGAGCCTTCTGTAGTCAATACAGAGTCTTGGAGCATACTCTCCAGGCTTACTTTCTTTCTTTAGAGTGAGGACAATAGGTGAGGCCCAGGGGCTGATAGCTTGCTTGATGATACTGGCTTCTTCCATTTTCTTGAGTTCTGTTTGCAGCCATTCTCTATAGGCAGGTAGTATAGGTCTGGCTTTCTGGTAGATAGGCTTGGTATCACTAGTGTCAACTTCGTGGTAGTACTTAGATTCTTGATTGTGGATGTCCCTAAAGTCTGTAGCAAGTACTTCTTCATTCTGGTGCAAAATCTTGAGAAGTTGTTCTTCTAGGGAGAAGTTTTCTCCAATGGTATATGTGTGCTTGTTCTGGTCCTTCTCTTTCTTATGCTCAAGTTCAGTAATCTTGGTGACAGCATAGGCTCCTCTTCTAGTAGATCTGAAGCCTTATTCTCCTTTCTTGGTCTTGATGAGTTCAATGACTTCTGTGATCTTGGGCTTCTTGATTTCGTGGATCAGCATCTGGCTGACTCTGTCATGCTTCTTGATTTCGAATGGAGTGGTGGGGTTGTGATTCCTGACCATAAGAAAGATCTTGCCAGTATAGTCAGAATCAATGACTCCTCCTTCAACTGAGATTTCACTTTTTGCCAGGCTGCTCCTAGTCTTGATGATTCCAGCATAGTTTTCTAGTAACTTGATTCCAATTCCAGTGCCAAGTAAAGTGGTGGTCTGTGGCTCAAGGATAGCATCCTGAATGCTAGCAAGGTCTATTTCTATAGCTCCTTCAGTTTTGTATTCTGGAATCTTGGCCTCAAGGTGAAACTTAACCTTGAGAATGATGTCCAGTTCTTGTTCCTCCTCATCATCACTGTCAGCTTGAAGCTCTGGGGGTTGGTCATCTTCTTCAGCTTCCTTCTTTGCTTCAGCTGCTTCTTATTTATACCTTTATTGATGGATTTTTCTGACTTTACTAATATAGGACCGGCAGTCATTTAGGTGTTTGGAACAATATATCCTAGCACTATGGGGGCATTTTCCTTGAGGGGCATAGCCATAAATGATCTTGTTGTACCACTGCTCATCTGTGAGCTTGGTTGTCTTGCTTTTGTTCTTGTACACTGAGTGCATGAAGACTTCTGTGTCTTCTTCATCTCCTTCCTCCATGTCTGGTAGTACTCCTTTGTGGACATTAATAGAGACTTGTACCTTTCTTTCTCTATAGTTGATCTGCATCTTCTGGACATTGAGGTCAATGATAGCTTTGACTTTGTGAAGCCATTGATTGCCAATGAGGATGTCATAGTTGGTGGCACTTGTGACAATTACATCTACTGGGATGGTAGCTCCTCTAATCTTGATAGGGACTTCTCAGATCTTGCCTAGGGGAATAGCTTGTATACCATCTGCTGTGATATAGACCATTCTGGTGGATTCTTCAATATTTCAGCCTAGGTGATCAATTGCCTTCTTGCTAATAAGGCATCCTCCAGCACCAGTATCAATGATAGCATCAAAGATATGATATTCAATCTAGCATTGAGTATAGGCTGAGGTCTTGCACTGATCTTTGGATTTTTCACCTGAGTCTTCTTATACATTGGAGCTTCTATGATCTTGTACTTTTGGTTCTAGACAGTACTTACAAGTCCTGTTCTCAACTGCTGTCTGAAGGCAGGGACTTCAGCTAGTTGTCCAAAAGTGGCATTGACCTTCTGTTCCTTGAGGTCCTTGTAGACATCATACTGGTGGATCTTGGTCTTGCAAAGTTTGTATTCTTTCTTGCTTTTACTTTCTCCTGAGACTGGAGTAGTGTCTTCAATGATTTGGTGGGCAGCTTTATCTAACTTTATGTCTTGATCAATCTCTTTGGGTTAGGTCCTACTTTGGATAGTGACAGTGGGGGTTTTCTTTGGTCTTCCAACTGGCTTGCTGTTGCTTTTCTTATCATAGAGCTTGGACTGGGTTCTGGTACCTTCAGTAGTAGGGTAGAATTTATGCTCCTTATAGTATTCCTCATTATCAGTGTCACCAATCTCCTCAATGACTACTGCATTAGTTTGTTCTCTAGTTCTGCTAACATTGCTTGATTGGGCTCTGTGGTTTATTTCAGTTATGCAATTCTTTGCATAGTGGCCTTCTTCTCCACATTTGAAGTAGATAACAGTTCATTCATCTGTAGTGACTACAAACCTCTGCACTGGTCTCCTATTGGCACTTCATACTTCTCTAACTACTTACTAAAGTGTGCAGTTATTTTGGCAAACTGCTGGGCAAGCTCCTCTACTGGGTTGGTTTTGATTATCTTGGGATTAGGTGGGGTTGGTTGTCTGTTGAGGGCTGTAGTAGATATGATACTGGTTGGCTTTGATGGCTCCATCTTGATACCAGTTATCCTTTTCATTGAGTGTTCAGTGGGGTATCTGGCAGTTCAATATCTCTGTGCAAAGACCACTTTCTGGTCAAGTGTCAGAGCAGCTGGGGTGGATTGGATTGCTAGGGCAATTTCATGGTAGACTCCTTTTAGGAAGGTTGAATTGGCTATCTGTTCCTTGAGAGCATCGTCATAGCCAGCCAAGACAATCTGGTGGCAGATTCAGGTATAATATGAGTTGGAGTCTTCACTGAGTCCTTGGCAGATAGTATTGAGTTGATCTTTGAGAGCTTGCTTGATCTCTTCAGTATAGTATGTAGTTCTGAGGAAGTCCTTTATTTTGGCGAGTTTGACTGTACCATTATCAGTGATAGTGGCTGCATTGAACTTGTCTCTGGCAGGTCCTCTGAGGCTAATGGGTAGGAGGGCCAATTGTGCTTTGACAGTGAGAGCTTGGACAGTGGCAAATTATTCAAAGTCTTTGATAAAGGTCAGGATTGACTCTTCAGTAGTAAATCCATAGAATGTGGGTGGGCACATTTCCATTTCATCTTGAATTCTTGCAGGGTGACTCTTGTAGTCAAGGTAGTTGTTGTGGTAGTTGTTCATTTGTTCAGCTTGAAAGTGAGAGATTTGTCTTGAATCACTAGCCAATGGGCACCAAGTTGTCACATAGAGGGTACTTAGTTCTCCAAGTATGTCAGATTCTCTTCAAGGTATATCTCTTAGACCAACTACAAGTTTGTTATAAGCAAGTTCTATTGGAGTGCCTTCTTAAGGTCTTATAGTCCTCAAACTTCTTATCTTTAAACTATTCTGTTGTCTCTTGGATTTGCTTGCTTGGAATTGAGTAGTGGACTAGAACTCTTGTGCTTTTGGGATTTCAGGTACTTGAATGTTTGAGTGTTTGATACTGATTTTATTTCAAAGAAATGAGAGGGGTATTTATACAAAATACAATACAATGATTGCTAAGATATAAAGCTAAATATAAAATTTGGTAATACAGAAAACTATGGTTATCAGTACAATGGTTGTACAGGATCAGGATGCAAGTCTGATCTCTTTTTTTTTTTTTTT
>RQIL01015566.1:0-10767 GCA_003951145.1 Jimgerdemannia lactiflua | reverse complement strand
AAAAAAAAAGATGCCCTCACCAAGTCATTTTCCACTCACCAAGAGACTATTGCTATCAATGTCACATTTTGGACTAATAATCAAGCTAGCCCTTTGTATTGGAATCTCCAAAAATCATTGCAGAAGGAACCTCATTCCAAGAATTTATCACCACACTTGCAAAGAGAAGAAATGGAGTAGAATTCTTCACTCAAACAGAAGTAAAATCCCTATCTACTCTCCCATCTAAGTATGATGCAAAAGGATGCTAATTCCAAAGATAGGAGAAATCAAAGAAAGAAAGAAGCATTTCCAAGCTATGAGATATTATTATCATGGAAAGCACCCCAGATACTGGATTGTTAATAGGAAAAGATCCATCTCAGTAAGAATGTTATTGTATACAAACTTAAGAGAGGAGTTGACTGAGCAAAGATCTGAAAGGAGAAAAAGAAGAAGTCTATAAGGAAGGTCCTCAAGATTTATAATCTAGAAGAAGATATCCTAACTCTTATTCACCCTATAACTTATCAAGGATAGATAGATGATGCCATCAATTTCATGGAAGCCCTGGACCCCACTGGAAAAAGAGAAATTAATTATCTTCAAGATACCTCCTCTGGAGTATGATGGCCACATCTAGATATTAGATATTAGAGATCTGAAGCCATGGGAATCTTAGCCTATAGATAATCTACACTTAGCAAGAATATCACACAGTTCAGCCTACTCTCTCTCAATGCAATTTCACTAAAGAAAGCAAACCAAGAAGATGTTAGCTATGATCTCTGCAGTCTTATTTATACTATCATAGGTACAAAGCTCATCAGAACTGATATTGCCATATAGCCACCAAAATGAACTTACACCCAGTTGACCTCAAGGTCTGGGATAGCTCTTGAAGAACTTTATATGAAAGAAGAAACTATTGATCCAGGATATACAGGCAAAATCAAGATCATCCTAAGGAATGGAAGCAGTGAATAGATTTGAATCAACAAAGAAGACAAAATTACACAAGCAGTCTTTCTTGAATATAAGACTCCTCAGCTGCAAGAAGTACCCAAGCTTACTCAAGATACCAGACAAACTAAAGGAATTGGAAGCTCATACAAAAAGAAAGTGCATCTCCTTCAGATTAATTAATTCAAAGCAAATTCACCTCAGCAAGGTTTCTGCCAACTAGTATAACTTCACAAAAACCTCATCCTTAGGCCAGGAGAGCAAACCACTATCAAAATCTTTGCACCATTGGACCCCAGGAACATCTACTTCAAATCAAATGAAAGAATCTGAAATCTGCATATAGAAGAATAAACATTCTCTGATAAGATAAAACCAGTATACTCTTGAACAAACAATACAAGCTGGGAAAACATCTTCTTCCAAAAAGGAACCATCATTGGACACCTAGTATCCTTGTTGAAATCTCATTCTGAGTGCAACTTGATATAAATTGTGTCACAGTAGAGTGATATCATCAATTAGGTGCATAATGGTATATAACTTAGATAATCAATAAACACCCTCCTTCCTCTTTTTCCTCCCAAGTATATAACAAAGGTTATGTGCCCTGCTAGTAAAAGTGGTTAATAATACATATCTTTAATATGGGCTATACTATGCATAAAGATGTAAAACCCTAGATCTAAGTATAGCATCAAGTATAAGCCTGCCAAGTAATATAAATGGAATGGATACTACTATGAGTATAGTCTCTCTGATAGTTACACCAGTGATGGTGGCTATAATGACAAAATGGACAATTCTTATCTTCAATTATAAGAATTATACTATATAGGTATACTATATGAAGAATTTATTAGAGAAATGTGGTCTGAAGGACTACTGGAAGCCACAGGCACAAGTAATGAGATATGATGCCACAAAGGATTGCAGAGTGCTAAGAGAGATTACTTTCACTCTATCAAATAAGCAAATGAAACTTGTCATAAATACTATGATAGTGAATGAAGCCTGGGAGACCCTATGCAATCACTACCAACAAGCATTTAAATCAAATAGATTTCATCTGAAGGGGTAACTATTCACTCTTTAGAAGAAGTCCAAGAAGAGTATCTTGGAATATGCCAACTGTGTCAAAGATCTGGTAAATCAGGTAAATTCTCTTTCAATGCTAGTGGACCTCATCAGAAAAGAAGATAAGATCCTAACTCTTATATAAGGCCTTCCTGAGGTATACAACATAGTCATTTCTGCTATATGGGAATCTGTTAAGCTTTTGAATTATAAAAACATCATCACAAGCTTATTAAACAATGAATCGAAGCAAAACAATGGTGCCAACAAAGACTATGATGAGAAAGTATTCCACAGAGCACATGGTTAAGACAAGGCAAGCAAAGCAAAGGACCAGAGCAAAATCAGCAATGTGACAGTCAATGTGCCAAATTCAGTACTAAATACTTCTACTGGAATAAGTCTGGATATTGTGTGCAAGATTGCAACCTCAAGAAGTAGGAAAAGGGCAATCAATATGAACAAGAAAATATTATGGATACAAATAACTAAAGCAGGGATAGCAGGGTATGTTCTTCATAAAGGTGGTGACCTACCTATATGCAAATATAGAAGAAGCAGAAAACACTTTTACATCAAGAAAAATGATATAGGTATAAGCACTAATATAAGCTATATGCTAAGTAGTACTAATGTATATAGCAAGAAGATCTGGCTCATGGATTCTGGCACAACACAACACATGATAGCACATTGTAATTGGTTCTCTACATATGAGAAATTCAAGCATCTTATACCTATTAAACTAGGTGACAATAATGTAATCTATGCTCAGGACAAAGGCAATAATGGTATACATTTATACAGGAAAGTTAATAAACTCTCAGGTACTTGTACAGATATACTATTTGCTCCAGATATTGGCAAAAATTTCTTCTTGATAGGATAAATAATGGCTTGAGAAGATAAAGAAGTAAACATATGTCCAAATAGTGTAATGGTAATTCATCTAAAGAATAATAAAGAACTACTGTATGTATCAAAGAGAGGGAACCTATATGCAATTGATGGCATACCAAATGATATATCAGTATATTCCATAATGGTGACAGATATCTGGTTTATATGGTATAAATGCTTAGGATATATTGGTCAGACAAGCTTAGAGCAGATGATGAGGAATAGTTTAGTGTGAGGATTGCTGAACTGTACATCTCAAAATTTCTTTTGCAATGATTGTGCAGTAAATAAGACTTTCCAGAGATCCTTTCAGAAATGGACAAAATGAGTGAACAGTATGCTCAATCTCATATATATAAATATCTGCAGTTCCATGCATATGTTATTGTATTCTGAGATGAGGTACTTCATCATCTTCATCAATGATTATACTCATAAAGCCTATTGTAATGTACCCAGCTCAATAGAGGCAAATTACAAGGTTGGGTGGCTATTGTAGATTGGCTTGAGCCCCCAGTTACTTTGTCAAAAAGCAACAAAATGTTCAGGTATTGTATAAGTATACTAGTGTCTAGTAGTATAATATTCAATAGCTGGAGACTTTCTGCATGCAATTTCCTAATTTGGTGGTGTTCTTGGGTGTATGATGGTTGATTGGTGGATAATTTTGTATGACCTGGGTGGTCAGATTTCCTTATGGGTGCAGGTTCTTGGTAATTTGGCAGATTTCCTTAAAAGAGCAGGCTCTCTGGGGATCAGTGATCAGTTTCCTTGTGACAGATGATCGGGTTCCTTTAATGGTGAACAGCTAATGCAGATGAGATGATTGAGTGAGCATTGGGCTTAAATGATATGAACGAATGATGCAGTCAAAGAATGCAGATTGGCAGAATGTGGCAGATTGGCAGACAAAAGTGTAGAATGATGCGAATTGGTGGAAAGTGGCAGATCAGTGGACAAAAGATAGCAGACTTCTTGAAAATGGATGGTAACTCAGACTTCAAAGTTACGTCGATAGACTGGCTTTGAGAGGTGGACTTAAACAATGCAGATTGGCAGAATGGGATGGATCGGTGGACAAAAACGTAGACTTGAATGCAGACTCAAAAATGGCAGCTTATTCCTTAAGCAGCAGATCTAATGGTGGACTTAAACTGATGGACTTCTCTTGAAACAGGCAGTGGAGTTCTTCACTTGAACTTGGTGGCAAAACTGGGAAACAATGAACTTCTTTGTATCAGAAAGTGGACTGGAGTGGAAATGAGGTACCAGATGCTCACAATCTCCTAAAAGAGGCTCTAGAGTGGGCATTTCTCTTAAGTGTTGCAATCCAATCTTTAGGATCAAGTGGCTTTTGGCAGGCATATCTCTCAAAGTGTTGTAGGCAGACTTGTCTTTTGCTTTTTGGTTTCAATTTCAGAACTGAGGTTTATTCTCTCTTGTCTCTGGGGTATTTTATACATTGTGGTTACTACCTTGGTTGCTATCTGGCTAATTATAGTTGCTATTTATGATATGTTTGGGCAGACAGCCACTATCCAGTAGACAGCCACTGTCCACATTATTCCCTTCTTTGTTTATCTGGTTATTTATACAATTTCTGCAGCAATAGTTGCTGTGCTGGTTACTATGCTAAGTGTTCATATCATCTGGTTTATTCACATCATCTGTTCATATCATCTGGTTGTTCATGTCATCTGGCTGTTCATGTCATCTGGCTTGTCATCTGGCAATAATTCGGATGTTATGTTTTTGTTGTCTGTCACACTATATATATTTCTTTTTGACATAGAGTGAGGCATTCAAGAAGTTCAAGAAATTTAAGGCATGTGTGGAGAATAAAACAAAACATCAAATAAGGATACATACTACATTCTGACAATGAGACAGAATATATAAATAAGTCTTTTAAACATTTCTTAAAAGAGTATGAAATACAGCATAATAGGACAGCTCTCTATACCATACAAAAAACTGGCATAACAGAATGGTTTAACTGAACAATTATTGAGATGGCTTGAATGATGATAAATGCAGCCAGTCTGCCACAGTCCTTTTGGGCAGAAGCATTAAATATAGTGACATATATACCCAACTGATGTATTTCTCAAGCTCTAAGCAAAGAATGCAGCAGTGAGTAATCCAAAGATGATAATCTTACTACTGAAGAATTTTGGAGTGGATCTAAGCCTAATTCTCACACTTATAGATATTTGAAAGTGATACTTATATCTTGGATAAAGGTGATAATAGAGGCAAATTCAAGCCTGGACACCTTCTTCTATTATCATTCATGTTATACACATTTTCACTCACTTTTTGAATGGTTTATTGAAGAAAGCAACTAGCAAAATGGCAGTAATTCAACCTCCTGATTGGTATACTGGATCTGGAACTGGTGTGGCATTTGAGTGGCAGTAAGGAAAAAAAGAGTATTGGCTGGGGATGGGGTCTTTTGGAAAGGCAACTGGTAGGAGTGGAGGTGAAGGAGGATGAGGAGCTGAAGGAGAGGGGAGTGGCAAGAGACTGGTGAGCTTCATGGTAACTGTGAAGAATGGGGCTGGAGGAGGTAATAAGAATGAATGGCAGTAAGTTGTAGGGGCAAGGGGGAAGCCCAGTGGGAGTAGTGGGGCTAGGCCAGGCATAGGAGTGCAAGAGACCAGTAGAGATGGGGCTAGCAGGGGTAGCAGGACTACTTATAACAGTGGGATTAGAAATCAGAAAAAAAAAGGAGATGTGACTGCTAATTGAACCAAGGAAGCAGCTGAGGGTTTGAGAGTGATGTACAAAAGGGACCTGACTGATGGTATAACAGGGCTGGTGGTGGCACCATTACTCAAGAAATAAATTTCAGAATTCATCATCACACTGAATTTCTAGGGGCTGGTGGTGACAGCTAGAACAGTGTTGGTACTCTTGGGCAAGCAGTTGAGTGGTGAAGTATTTGAAAGGTCTGGAGTCGAAGTTGGGTTCATCAAGAAGGAGTATGTAGTAGCAGCAGTGGCTAAGAGAATGTAAGTGGGTGAGGTCACAGTCTCAATGACATAGTGTCTTCATTGGGACCACTGGGTGGTGCACTTAGTTATCAAGGAAATACCTATAGTTTTGATAGAGGAGATGAAGGACAGGGTTGGAAAGGTGATGGGGGAGTATAGTGAGTTTTTGATATTGGATTTCAGCTATGGAAAGGGACTTCCTTCAGGACTGGGGATGTGGAAGTGTGACTAAGAGTGGCAGAAAAGAAGGTGATAGGGAAAGAAAGTAACTTGTCTAGAATGATGAGGTGGGAGCTCTTCAAGTGTATGGTGTCTAGGGTCAAGGGCACTGAGGAGGAGGAGGAGGACCTGCTAATGGTACTTTGGGAGTTGGATGGAGGAGTTGAGTAGAGAGAGATAGTATAGCAAGTCTTTAAAAAAGCTACAATGATGGTAGAAGTCAATAGGAGAATATCAAGGTAGATAAGGAGATTTGGGAGAGAGTGCAGGAGAGGAAGTGATAACAGAAACTTCTTGCAGGGCTCAAGGCAGGCAATATGAGTGGGGGGCCTGGAGATGGGATGGTGGTGGGGAATGGGCAGAAGGGGTCTGGGGGCTTGCAGCTTTCTGAGCATGCTCTCCAGAGGAGAAGGCCAGTGGAGGTGGAGGAGCCTTTCTTTAAGGACTGGGTGCTGGAGAGAGGTGCCAGAAGGGATGAGGGAGTCAAGATGCTGAAGGATACCACTGGAGCCACTGGGGCTGAGACCGCAGATGTTGTGTTGAAGGGGGCAAAGAACATTCGATTTGGAGTCCTAGATGTAGTCTTAAGGGGTCAGGTAGTTGGAATAACTGGAGAAGATATGGTGGATGCATCTGATGAGGAGTGGGATGAGACAGCCAGTGCTGTGTTGAGTGGAGAGCAAGAAGGAGGAAAAAGATCAGCAATTCCTGGTGGGGAGTGTATGGGTGAGGGGCCTTAGATGTGCAGGATGGTGATGGAATTAGCAGATGAGGAGTTGGGTGATGTGGACTTCTGGCTTATGAGTGAGAAGACCTGGAGTGATATCCTGTATGGGGTTGGGTTTGTGAGAAAGCTGATGGCAGAATGTTTGGCAAAGCTATTGGAGAATGAAGGGTATGAGATAGATACTACCCAGAAGGTGGAGTTGAAGGAGGTGGCAAGGAGGATGGTGGTCACTGAATAGAATATCAGGATGTATAATGTAAAGATGAGGAGGACAAGTTGAACTAGTCAAGAGAGTGGAGAGGAGTAGTAGAATGGTAAGAAAGGTTGGAATTCTGATAAAAAAAGACAAAGGAGAACTGAGGGACATTGGGGGATAGTGAGATTGCTTGCTGTAGGGGATATAAGTGAGGCCAGGATGGGGGCCAGTAGTGGTGGGATCTTGCTATTGTCTGGCAGAAAGAGGATCAAGAGTAGCTTGGATAGAGAAGTTGTTGGACAGTGGCACTTTGGTAGAAGTGGGGGTTGACAAACTTGGAGGGGACTTTAACATGGTTAAGGACACTGCTATAGATTGCTCTGATGGTGGACTAGTTGGGGTGAGCAAAAGTGGGAGGCTGGACAGATGGGAGGAGGTGGAGAAACTGAGTGTTATAGGAGATGCAGGGCATCAGAAGTGAGGAGGCTGGGCAGTCTTTACCCACTGGACAGTCTTTACCCACTGGGCACATGGACTGGGAATATAGATTGATTGGATTCTTACAGCTAACTATTGGGGGATAGATGTCTCAAAAGAATTTGAAGTGATGTGGTGCCCCTGGTCAGGCCACTGGGGGGTAGTAGGGCAAGGAACATTTGAGGAGAGTGAGGATGGGCCTGGACATTGGTGACTTAACTATACTTTGTTGAAAGATAAGAGGGTGTGGGGCCACTGGAGTAAAGAGGTGGCAGGTAATATTGCATGTTGGAGGGGGGAAGGCATAGTAATAGGGGATCAGTGGCTGAAGCTGAAGGCCACTACTCAGGTATTTTGGAGGAAGGTGGGGAGAGTGAAAGGGAGACTTAAAAGAATGCAGATGGTGGAAATCTCATGATGACTGGAGGGCCTCCTGCTGGATTTAGCTGGTGGCCATGAGTGTGCTGAGGAGGAAGGCAAGGAGTGGAGAGTGGAGAGAGTGAAGATGAAAATTGAAGAGCTGAAGGTCATCTCAAGGAAGGAAGAGGAGCTACAAGTTCAAGAAATGGTGGCAAGATTGAGGTAGCAGTAGCTGGAGGATGGAGAAAGGCCCACAAAGTATCTTACCAGACTTCTAAGAGTGCACAAGGTGTGGCAGAGATGAGAGAGTATTATAGGAGAAGATGGCAAAATGGTGACAGAGGTATAGGGTATTCTGGGGGCTCTTCAAAGGAGATGGGGCAATCTGTGGAGTGAGGAGGAAGGAGGGAAAGATGGGAGGACTATCAAGGGGTTCTTGGAGGAGTGGATCCTACCGAAGGTTGAGGGGTTAGGGGATCTAACCCACCCTATCTGGGAGGAAGAAATCTTGGAAGTGCTATTAGCTACAAAAAATGAGATAGCACTAGGGGAGGATGGTCTGCCATGAGATTTCTGGAAGAAAATGGTGGACATTGAAGGGGTGCTTAAGGAGATGAAGAAGATGTGTGGAACTGTGATCCACTCTGGAAAATGGCTAGGGGGACAGAAGTTAAGATTAGTGGCACTCCTTTATAATGATAAGGAACTGAGAGAGGACTGGAAAATTGGAGACCATTCATGCTTTTGGATAAGGATAGAAAGCTGGTGACAAAGATACTGGTGGCACATCTACAGACAGTAGCGCAACAAGTCCTGGGGGAAGAACAGTGGGGCTTTATCAGTAAGTGGCTGATCAGAGATAGTATAGCATAAGTGCATGGTATCATTGAGGGGGCAAGGACAGCAGGGGTAGATGGAAGGCTGATCTTCTTGGATCAAGAGAAGGCATATGACAGGGTGTGCCAAGTGTGGCTGGGGAAGGTCATGGTGAGAATTAGAATCCCAGGGAGACTAGGTCAGACCATTGTTCAGCTGCTAGAGGAGAGCAAGGTAGTCATAATGGTGAATGACCATCAAGGAGTGCCATTTCTATTGAGAAGAGGAGTGCCACAAGGGGACCCTCTGTCCCCAATTCTGCATGCTCTATCACTGAAACCACTTCTGGATAGGATTAGGTAGCAGATTGGAGAGTTGACTGTATTAGGGGTAAACCTAAAGGTGGGTGTCTTTGCAGATGATATGGTGATTGGTCTGGGCTCTGTCCAAGATGTGGGGGAGCTCAAGGAAGTGGTTGGCTGATATGAAAGGTGCTCTGACCAGAAACTGAATTGGCACAAGTATGAGATAATGGAGCTTGGGAATAGAATTATTGATGGTAATATGATTGGATCTGTAGTGCCAGCAGGGGAGGCAGTCTGTTACTTGGGTATCTTCCTCTCAGTATATGGTTCAGTGCTGCCAAGGGTCTGGGGGAGGGGAGGGTGTAAGTATGGGGGGACTCACTAAAAAGCTAGGAGGGGCACTACATCTCTCTGGCAGGACAAGTGATGATCTTGAATGTTTACTGGATACCAAAGCTATGGTATCTGGCATATGATTTGGACTTCTAGTCTGGGTTGTGAAGAGACTGCTTAAGCTGGTGAAGGATTGCATCTGGGCAAGAAGGCAAAGTCAGATTAGCTGGGAGGTCCTTACCCTATTTGTGGAGTATGGTGGCCTTGGATTGATAGACTTTTCCAAGAAGCTTCATTGCCTATAAGCTTGATTGCTCCAAAGAGCAGCAGTGTTGAGAGGGAGAGAGTAGGTTCCCCTGATACAAAAAGTGTGGAAAGAAAGATATGCCCCCTGGGGGTCATCTGGAGACTTATTGAAGATGGTTGGTTGTAGCAGTAGTAAGAGGCTATGGTATTAAGGATTCTGGTTGAGAGTGGTTGAAAGGATACATCAGATTGGGCTTCAATGGGAGGGGAATATGGCAGAGGAGCACTGGGGCTCAGAGATGTGGCAGTGGCACAAGCTGGTGCTGGGAGGGTCACTGGTAATCAATTTATTTCTGCCTTGGTGAAGGGGTGGAGAGCCAATGAGGCTTTGGCCTGGATCTCTGGCCAGAAGGGTGGCAAATCATCGGGATCAGAGAGAAGTGGGATTGGTCAGGCCTATGGGCTTGGAGGGCAGAGGTGAAGAAGTGGATACCCCAAAGTTCCGGGTGGTATGGTGGAGGGTGTTAAGGCGAAATGTGATACTGAACTATAGAACTGGACATTTGGTGGAGGGAGGTGACTTTGAGTGTAAGGAGTGCTTGGGGGTTAGGCAGTTAGGAGGAGTCGTGCAGATACCTGAACATTGGTTAGGAGAGTGTGAGATGTTGGTGGACTTTTGGAGAGAGGTAGAGCAGTATCTGAGTAGTATATATAGGGAGTATGGGCAGGAAAGATGGAATGTACTTAGGGTGAGAGTGTCCAGTGTGGTAGGGAATGAGTGGCTCACTCTGGGGTGGGCCATTGCAGTATAGATAGAGATAGCAGAACATTGGTGGGCAGTTTTTAAGGAGGGAAGAAAGTTGATCCTGGGAGAAAAGATGGTAAGATGATAGTGGCTAATGGGAGATACATATACTGATAGGTCGGCAGAGAGGATGGGGCTCTGGGGAGGGGCACCATAGAAAGATAGTAGAAGTTATATGTAGCAAGAGTGAGGGTCTAGTATGGGTGATTAGTAATGAGGTAGTATTTGTGAGATTAGGGGTGGTGGGGAGAATAAGCATGAGGGTTGGGTAAGGAGGAGAGGGCTGGGGCTACTGATGTGGTATGAGGACAATTGAAATGTTTAGACAGGTGTTCAGTAATAAATAAGGCTATGGCCTATAGAAAAAA
>RQIL01015555.1:0-31564 GCA_003951145.1 Jimgerdemannia lactiflua | reverse complement strand
AAAATTTTGCATATAAATTTGCCTGTAAAAGTATACAGTCTATCAGTTAAGAAGGTTCCAATACCAGTAATCAAAGATAGAGATGAATTGAAAAAAGCATTAGTCCTTAGTTGAGTATAACCCCCAATACCAAAGACCTTCAAGAAGACCTACCAAAAACAACAGAAGTTCCTTTCTCATCAACCTGTAGAGATCCTCATAATTGAAAGAGACAACAATAGTTCCTATACTATTACTCAGGTCCTTCAGATCACTCTACCCATCTATGACAAGTATCAGAAGAGATATCCTATTAGCAAGAAAGTCAAGAAGCAAAATAAAGACTTTATTATGAAAGGATATTGTGATTGTAAAGTTCTTGCTATTATACATTGGTATTACTATCCATATTAAGAAGAATAAGAAGTCAATCTTGCCTTCATTCTTATGGAAGCCCTGGATCCTTTCTCAGCCAAGAGTATGTGGTTCATTTCTTGAAGCTCCAGTGATGGCTCAAATATCAAGTTGTCAGCTTCCACTGAGAGGTGCATGTCAAGGCCTCTTTGCTGGTAAGACTGCAGGATGATATCTTCTCTTATACAGATAGAGTGGCAGATGTGAGATCTCATTTGTCTGAACTGGGCTACTCTTGCTATGTGGACCTTGATTAGTGGTGCCTGGTAGTCTCTATTAGTGCTTCCAAAGTTTCCTTGTCCTCTCTTGGTACTGTCTAGTTGCTCCACCTCTTGAATGGTAGGCTGTAAAGTCTTGATGAAAAGGATTTGACAGATAGCTTTCAAGGGGCTAAAGAATTGAAGATTCCTTCCAGTATTGCAAATAATGACCTTCAGAGGACTTGATAGTCCTGATTGATGACTCCTCCTTCTACAGTGATTCCTTTGGCTACCAAGGATGACCTCAATACCAGTTGACCATAAAGTCCTAATAGTATGGCAAGTCCAACTGATCCTTCTGTTTGTGCAAGAGGAGGCTGTGCTCAGAAAACAAATTTATAACTAGATGTCACTGATCCACATCTCTATCAGAAATATGGGCTTTAAGATAATCACTATCTCCAAAGAAACAATACTGGGATATTTTGAACCACTGATAGACATCTATAAGAAAGAAGTCTTTGAGTTTTTGGGAAATAGCAAGCTCTCTTCAGTAAGACTGACAGTACTAGAGACTTAGCAAATTCGACAATCAAAGCCATTGACATTAAGACAACTCTGACCAAGGACCAGTAATAACAAATACAGGAATTGATAGAAGAATATAAGGATATATTTACCACTATATATAATAACTTCCCACTATACCAATATAGAGAACACTCTATATATACCAGAAATACAATACTAATCCACTAATGTCTATACTAAATATCACATCATCTGATCAAATTAAAATAACAACACATAGATGAATACTATAAAATAGAGTTATTAGACCCTCATCAAGCCCCTGGGCCTCACCAGCAATTATTATATCAAATAAAGAGAGATGGAGATTAGTCATAGACTTCAGAAAGCTCAACAAGGTCACTACAGAAGATACCTACTCACTGCCAAGAATTGACAACCTCCTCAATGCCCTTGGAAAAGCCAAGTACATGACCACTACTGACCAGTTTCAAGGATTCTAAGTAATTCCTATTGCTAAGGAAGATATCTGCAAGATGGCCTTTATTACTAGATGAGGATAGTATAAATATCTTTAAATACCATTTGGACTCTACAATGCACCAGCTTCATTCCAACAAATGATGAACTATATCTACTAAGACCTTATTGGAAGAAATGTACTAGTATACATAGATGATATAATCATCTACTCTGAGATATTTGAGTAATATTTGTAAGATCTCTGCAAGTATTCACACTATCTAAAGCTCAGGACTCAGACTCAATGCTAAGAAGTGTCTCTTTGAAAAACACCAAATTGAATATCTAGAATATGTCATTTCAGCTCAAGGCATACATACTGACTCCTGTAAGGTAGAGAAAGTCAAGAACTATCCAACTCCTATCTCAGCAAAGAAGACTCTATCTTTCCTCATATTAGTATCCTACTATCAGCAATTTATCTCAAGATTCTCAGATAAGAAGTACCTCTCCAAGATGTTTCCAAGAAAGATCAACCATTTAACTGAAAGAAAGACCAGCAAAAGTCATTTGATCTACTCAAGAAGGCCCTCACTAAAGCTCCTGTTCTGGTATGATCAGATTTCAGCAAACTATTTATCCTGGCAACTGATGCCTCAGCCCTAGGACTTGGATCAATTCTGTTCCAACAAGATGACCACAAGATGGATCATATTATTAAATATGCTAACAAGGCCACAAATGAATCACAGGCAAAATACAGAGCCACTAAGTTGGAATATCTAGCAGTAGAATATGCAGTAGATCACTTCTGATACTATTTTTTAAAAAAGAGATTTGCCCTCATTATAGACCATCAAGTCCTATAATAGTTGTTCAAAAAGCTGGAGCCCTCAGAAATCTTTGCTAGATGGATTATGTCCTTATAAGAATATCAGTTCACTATTATCTACAAGAAAGATATCAAGAACTTCAACATTGATACTCTGTTAAGAATCCCCCAAACTCAACAAGAAGGAAAAGAGTCCCTACAAGAGAAGGCTGCTTCCTGCTTACCCAAATGAACCAAGAACTATACCTTGCCCTCATCTGGAGTCTATACTATAGGAGCTTCAAGAAAGGAATTTAGCCAGCCCACAAGCTATTTATTCAGAGGAACTTTAGAAGATAATAGTGAACTTTGGAGAGTGGAAGGAGATCAATACACCTGAGTCCCAAGAGAAGACAAAGTACTAAAAATCTTGACAACAAATCATGATTAGAATACACATCGAGGAATTGGAGCCACTATTGTAAGAATCAAAAAGCAATACTAGTGGCCCAAGATGAGAAAATAAATTTCAACTCATATTCAACAATATGATACCTGCTAAAGATACTAATAGAAATCTACTGACAAAGTACCATTAAGGCCAATCACAGCACCAGCTGGAGCCTTTCAAAGACTGGGAATAGATATTATTAGACCCATACTAGTAACTAGTCAAGAGAGATGCTATATTCTCATCATTGAAGACCACTTGACAAAATGGCCTGAAGTCTTTGCCATTGAGACTACTGATACTCAGACAATCATCAGAATTCTATATGATGAAGTTTTCAGCTACCACAGTGTCCTCCAGGAAATCATTATAGACTAAGGCTGAGAATTTATCAATAAAGCCATAAAGATCTTTGCAAGCAACTTCAAGATCAAGCTATGATCAATAATGACTTACCATCCTCAAGTAAATGGACTTACAGAATGAATGAACCAGACCATCAAGTGAGGTCTCAGCAGAACCAAAGATCAACTAAACTGGGACATCTATATGTCAGCAATCTTATTCAGCATCCATATCTTCAAGACAACTTCTACTCAGCAGACCCCTTTCTATCTAGTGTATGGCCAAGAAGCTCAAGACCCTGAGGAACCAATCCAGCTAGATTTGATGAAATGAGTTATAGAAGAAATTACCTGGTTACACAAAGTACACCAGCAAGTATGAGAATTCATCACTCAAGCCCAGAAATGACAAAAGAAGTACTATGATTACAAGGCTGACTTGGAACCCCTGCTCATTGAATAGCAAGTCTTGGTATACTGTACCATTATAGAAGGAGACTGGAGTGCTAAGCTTGAACTAAAATGGGAAGGACCTTATCTCATTCACCAAGTCTTTATGAATCACACCTACTAACTCAAGATTATGGATAGAGTTATACTCAAGACCAAGAAAAATAGCAACTGCATCAGACCCTACTACTTGAAGGAAATAAAATACATTGCTCAATCTCTGTATTGACTTTCTTGAATCATTGATAATGTATAGTAATAACTAGTGCCTTAAGCATCAAAAGTTTACCCTGGGACTCCAGAACTAGCAAGACATCTAGTAGACTGAAGTATACTAAAATGAAGCTACTAGCTGGGTTCAAATTCTCCTGAATGGTTGGTCCAGTAATAAGCCCTCTGCTCTATATGAGGATGGCCAGTCTTTACCAATGTGCCAATAACTTATTCTCTAGAGAAATTCAAGACCCTGCAATCTCTATATTACTCTCACTACCAAGGATGGCTCTAATTTTGCAAGGGGCAGATATAACATACACAATTGACAATATCAGAATATGGAGCATCAGTGACTATTAGAATCAGATGACATAATTGTATAACAATCAAATGACCAACCTAATCTATCAAGTGACTATATCAAAAAAAGCAATGATAATCTGAGTCAAAATAAAGATTATATTATTTAAAGGATCTAGCCTTAGCCTCAGGAACTGGTACCAAAGAATAAGTACCCTATATATAATTCCTTCCTCTTGCTACGCTAACCAGACCTCCTGTCAATCTATCTCTTTGCTAAGCCTCAAGACCCTTGTCTTTGATACTATCAAGATGGCTATCTGGTATTTAGATATCTCTGACCATCTGAACTTTTATACCAAAGACCTTAGATACTTCATCAACTATCAGTACATCATGACCCAGCAGCTCCAAGATACTACAGATCAGATGACTCTATGGTATAACTATGAAATTAGCCACTGTCTCTGCAATGAAACTCAAGAAGACAACTGGGAAGACCTTACTGCTAAACTGTTAACCACTAGCTGGCTGATCAAGAGAGTCCTTTGTATTCACCAAATCTTCCACCATGTGCTCTGGACCATAGCACACTTGCAAGGAGTGACTGTCAGAAATATTGTCTGTCTTACTACTGAAGAAGCCAATTAGATAGAAGCTGAAGTAGTCAATTATATTAGCAGCAACTGTATCATTATGAGTAGTCAACAAACTGAGCCTACCCAACCAGGTTTCTACACTATATCTCTTTAGGACAACCACAAAGGTCATCTCATAAGTCTCATAGAGATCTTTGAAGGACCATCCATTACTATTGAAGCACCTGCTGAAGCTAGCCCAACTACCCACCACTCTGTCAGTTATACTTTGCATTATATTATTTGAGAACGAGAACTAAATCAAGAAGTCCAAGAAGTCTCTGTTCAAGAGAAATAACTTAAGATCCTACCCCCAAAGCAGTCATCTCTGATGCAGAAACTGACAAATCCTCAGAAGAAGAAGAAGAAAAACAGCAAAGGATTTATCAGTCTTCTGTCCACATCTAAGTAATATAAGGATTGGAGAATGTTGTTGAAGATAATTAGCCACCATTCTATTCTCTCACCTCTTAGCCAGCACTCCCTCTCTTTGAAGAGTGAAATGATGAAGTCACAATCCAGCAAGATGATTTACTTGCTACTGATAAAAGGGTACTATACTATTTAAAGTATAGATCAGCACCTCTCTATCACTGACAAATGTACCTATACTATATCTGGCTAGCCAATATTTTTTATCAGTCACACTGTACAAAGATATTCCAGCCTTTCCCAATTTAGTTAGTCACTCTACCCCCATTTAAGTAGGTTATAGTTTAACTGCATACAGATAGCTACTCCCAAATATTTCTTATTAGTGGCACAGGAACCCTAACTCTCATATCATTAGTGTGATACTCCTTGCCACTGGCAAGCCAATAATTTAACCACTGAGCTATCACTGCTGGCAAGTCAATAATATAACTAGCAACTCTTGCCACCAGTAAACCAATAGCAATAACTTAGTCCTTACCACTAGGGTATAGCAAACTTATATATAATAATCTAGAAGAAAGAGTAAATAAACCTCAGTTAATTGACTTTTATCTAAGTGATACAGAAGTCTAGTATAAGATAAACCAACTTAAGTTTGAGTGTGAGGACTTTTGAAAAAGACTCCAAGAGCCAAAGATAACTCTTATTCTAGACTGCTACTAAGAAAACTATAGAAAATGATACTCAGCCATGCATTTGAGCTGTGCACTCAAGATTCAAGTTAAGTGAGTCTATTGGTTTAACAGCCAACTTAAGTTCTGAAAGATAAAAGAAGTCAAGTATAAGAACTTTGGAAAAGACTTAACTGCCATCATATAATAGAAACCACTGTATATTCAGACCCCCCTCTTTATATTCAAACTGTGCATTCAAGATTCAAGATTTAAGACTCAGATATTTAAGTGCTAAGACTCCTGAAACTCAGCCAAGAAACCCAAGAATACTCAGCTATAGGATACTAGACTGTCAGGAAAGCCAGAATGACCAAAGACTCATCCTCAAGTTAACAAGTTAGACATATGAGCCATTGACCTCTGTTTTCCTGACCTGCTGTACAATGAACTGCCAAACTTGAGAATTACCAACCAACTGACCATTACAAACTGCATAAAAGACCATGCACTCAAGCTGTACAAATAAGATCTAAGTAATTATCAGAAATGCCCTTTAAGTATAATTGAGTCATTGACTACTGAATAATTGAGATATCAACTCAAATTCCCATCAATGTTATCAACCTTATCACCTATACTCACCCTTATCAATATACAAATAAAATGATCTGATCATGTGACTATTAACTTAGAGATACCTTTTCAACTTGAAGATATATATCATATGCTTCACAAGTGGCATATTGAGCCATGCTTGAAGCTTTAAACATTATAAATTATATGTCACAATATATACTTTGTAACAGTTCTAGTTTCTAAGTTGAGGAAGTGACTTGATTCAGGAAGTTTAAAGTAGCTTGAAGAGATACTCAGAGTTCTAGAAGATCTTGTGGTTTCTGAGAGAAAATATTCTAAGCTTTATTCATAAGAACAGAGAGGATATTTATATAAGATCTGAAAGAAGGATCCAGAAGGATCTAAGAAATCAATGGAAATGCCAAGAGGAAAGTTCTCAGCAAAGATGACAAATAAAGTTCTGCAATATTTCATGAAGTTCTGGGACTAGCTAAAACAGGAATAGTAGTGACTAGAATGTTCTAGCTGAGGCTTGGGGCCAAGAAAGGATTTCTAAGCATTTGAAAGGTGCTGGAAAGTTATGGAAAGTACTAGAAAGACAAAGAAAAGAAATAAACTATACAAAATATTACATATTTACTTATCTATCTCTTAAATAACAGTATCAGCTACGAAGGAGTATACACCCTAGCTGAATTCAGAAACAGAATATGATTTTAACCATACTGGAATTCTGAGGTATATGTATTGTAAAGTATTATATAGTTACACAATTGAATTAAGCTCACAATTTATATAATTAATCATTCTTCATTTATCTTTAGATAGTAATAGTAGTGAGATAATAGCTATTCTATATATCTAGGAGATTTATTCTTATATAATTTTATTCTATAGCTGTATATTTCAATAAGTGATTCAATTTTGACTAGAATTGTTTAAGATTTTTATAGGAAAATATTAGCAATAATTTGACAATATATATAGTATTTTAGCATAGTTTATTTCTTTTCTTTGTCTTTTCTAGTATCTTCCATAATCTTCCAGTACCTTCCATATGCTGAGAAGTCCTTTCTTAGTATCAAGCCTTAGCTAGAACATTCTAGTTACTGCTATTTCTGATTTAGCTAGTCATGGAACATTGTGGATCTTTATTTGTCATTATTGCAGAGAATCTTCCTCTTGGCATTTTCATTGATCTCTCAGATCCTTCTGGATCCTTCTTTCAGATCTTGTATAAATATCCTCTCTGTTCTTATAAATAAAGCTCAGAATATTTTCTCCCAGAATCCACAAGATTTTCCTGAACTCTTAATAACTCTTTGAGCTATTTTGAGTACTTAGAAACAAGTCACTTCCTCACTTAGAAACTAGAATCATTACACTTAGTAGCAGCAGTTAAGTTATACCTTGCCTAAACAAGAAACCTCTCAAGAACTAGTCAAACACCATGTCTATGGACCCCAATGCCAATGTCTGGGACAATAATACCTACAATATCTACAATACCTATGTCCCATGGAATACTCCCCACATTCAGTAAGAAGAAGGGGACAAAATTCCTAATCAGTCATCTGGGACTCTAGAAAGCCTCTTGCATACTGCATTGGCTCAAATTTCTCAACTTCAAGAATGCCTGGACAAAAAGGAGGGCAAAGCTCCTATATAGTTTACACCTCTATCTATAATAGTATCTCTGACCACAGTCACCATCAAGCCTTAGAAGCCTGACATCTTTGATGGCCAAAGAGGAGGACTGTTGACCAATGCTTGGCTTCTCCAATTGGAGCAGTATGGAGAACTGATCAATTTGGATCAAGCAGTACTAGTCCAATTTGCCACCACACTCTTCTAAGGGAATGCTGCAATTTGGTGGCAAAATCATATCCAGAACACAAGATTTTCTGGCTGAATCAAGGTCTGGGATAAATTCTCAGATACTATTCAAGGCCAATTCAAACCTGTCAATAGCACCAAGGTTATATGAGACTGCTTGGCAAATGTCAAATAACTCAAGTCTATATAAGCATATAATACACAATTTCTATCTATCTTACTGGAGCTACCTCATATCACTGAAGATGAGAAGGTTGACAAATACATCTGAGGTCTCAAAGGACAAACCCAAGTTTGTGTTGAACTTGAAGAACCCAAAGACCTAGACACAGTAATGAAAATTGCTGATAGGTTCAACATCATTACCTATAGCAACTGCTTCAAGCAGAAGAGACCACCATTCAACAAAAACCACAGAAGAGAGAAAACCGAAGTCAGAACTGTTGGACCTGCTCCCATGGATCTAGACACCATTGACAAGAATAAGAAGAACAAGCTTATACCTAAGAAAAAGAAGTGTCTCAAGAAGGCTGGAGCCTGCTTCTTTTACCAACAGCCTGGCCACATTGCTACGAAATGTCCCAAGAAGACTACCAAACCCAAGAGGATCCTGGTCCTGTCTAAAGACACTCAAGATCATCAAGTCAAACAAGAAGTTGTACTCAATTTCATGCAAGTCAACCCCAAGGCCCAGATCCCTCAACCACAGTCAGAAGGAGCCATTGGTTTGGACCTTCAATCCATACAACAAGTCACTATTCCTGCTTATAAAAGAAGGCTCATTCCAACTGGCCTTGCAGTCGAAATACCCAAGGAACATTATGCAAGAATTGTACCAAGATCTGGTCTCAGTGTCAAGTACTCACTGGATGTCAGCATTGGAGTCATTGATCCTGACTTCCAAGGAGAAATGCAAGTCCTGCTAGTCAATCACAAGGACCAACCATATACCATCAATGAAGGTGACAGAATTGCATAGCTTTTTCTGGAGTGAGCCACTCTGCCTATCATCAAAGAAGTCACTAAGCTGTCATCAACCAAGCAAGATCAGAAAGGCTTTGGCAGCACTGATCAAGTCTAATCAAAGGTTAAGAACTAGATATCCTCATAGACAGCAGAGCTGTTGGAAACTTATCAACAAGAACCTCATTGATAAACTTAAGATTCTCACCAAGCCAGTCGGCAAGAATGGTGGAGTTGTTACTGCTGATGGCACCACCCTACCAATTGACTCAATTGCTGCTAAACTTCCCCTCAAGATTTAGAAGATTTAGATTTTGAAGTAGCACCCCTAGGAGATCATGACCTGATCTTAGGCAAATCTTGGCTTACACAGCACAATCCACACATTGATTGGACCAAGAATGAAGTTACCCTAATTCAAGATGGAGCCAACATCACAATCAAGCCAGACAAGACTCAGATGAAAACCCCAATTACCACTCTTTCAGCAATCCAGTTCATGAAGGCCCTAAAGAAAGCTACCTGTGCCTTTGTTGCACTAATTCGACCCAAGAAAGAAGACAAGAAGCTATCAATCAGTGAAAGTGTCAAGCTACTACTGAACAAGTACAAGGATGTCTTCCCAGACAAACTGCCTGGTCTACCACCATTAAGAGATCATATCATGACTATGAAATCAAGCTGGTTCCAGATACAGCCATTTCTAAGAAGAAGATATACTGCATATCACTACTTGAAATTGAAGCAGTCAAGAAGAAACTCAATGAACTCATTGAGCAAAGAGCCATTCAACCAAGCAAGTCACCCTTTGGCTCCCCAGTCCTGTTTGTCAAGAAGAAGGATGATACCTTGTGAATGTGCATAGACTACTGTGCATTCAATAAGATTACTGTTAAGAATCATTATCCACTACCACTCATTGATCAAATCTTTGATACTCTCAAGAATGCCAAATACTTCACTAAGATTGATCTTACCTCTGGGTATCACCAAATTCGAATCAAGCCAGAAGACATATCCAAGACTGCCTTTATGACACCATTTGGACTCTACAAATTTCTAGTCATGGCCTTTGGTCTCACCAATGTGCCAGCAACCTTCCAAGACCTTATACAGACTATCTTCAAGGATCAGCTCTATATTTTTGTACTTGTATACATTAATGACATCCTGATCTTCAGTAGCACTGAAGAAGAACATCTCAAACATATTGAATAAGTCCTCAAGATCCTCCATGAACACAAGCTTTATGCAAAGCTCAAGAAGTGTGAGTTCTTTAAAGATCAAGTCAAATACCTTGAACACATTATATCAGCCAAAGGAATTCAAGTAGATCCAAGGAAAATACAGGCCATTGAACAGTGGCCTGTACTAGTAAGTCTCACTAAACTTAGGTCTTTCCTCAGTTTGGCTGGATACTACTGTCGATTTGTCAAGAACTTCTCCAGCATAGCAGAATCTTTGACAAATCTCCTGCAAAAGGAATCCAACTCTGACCACTATGTTTCCTATATCTGGGATACCTTCTGTCAATAAGCTTTTCAAGAACTCAAGAACCACCTGACCCATACACCTGTCCTTAGAAACATGGACCTGAAATTGAAGTTCACAGTTACTACCAATGTATCCAACTTTGCAATTGGTGCAGTCATCTCTCAAGATGATGGTCAAGGCCACAGACCTATTGCCTTCAAGTCAAGGAAATTGTCCCCTGTAGAACAAAAGCTAGCCACTCACAAAAAGGAACTTCTGGCAATAAATTTATGCCCTCAAGACCTAGTGATACTACCTAAAAGGAGTTGAGTTTGATGTGATCACAGATCACAGATCTCTTAAGTACATCAACACCCAACCAACTCTTTCCTGTCAATAAGCCAAGTGGAGTCAGTTACTTCAGACCTTCACTCCGAACATTATCTACAAGCCCAGCAAAACCCTGATTGTATCAGATGTACTCTTAAGAAGACCTGACCTCACTGTCATTTTACAAGTCACCATAGTACCTGAATTCCTTAATCAGATCAAGACAGCTTATGAACAAGACTCTCTGGTTCTACAAAAGAATACCAAGGAATTCAAGGAAAAGTACACCTTCAAGAACAATCTCATATACTATCAAGATAAGGTCTATTTCTACCAACTCTGAACTATGATATACGATTCTTCATGAACACCATGACTCCCCACTAGCTGAACTAAGAAGACTATCAAGAATATTCAACAAGACTACTACTGGCCCAACATGCTCAAGAAAATCAAGAAGTATGTTCAAAGCTGTGATCTTTACCATAGAAACAAGTCAAGCAATCAAACACCTGCTGGTCTTCTACAACTGTTGCTGATTCTAACCAAGAAGTTGAGCAAGTCACAATAGACTTCATTGTACAACTCCCACAAACCAAATCAGGCTATGATACCATTATTATATTTGTGGACTGCCTAACTAAGATCACAATTACTGTGCCAACCACAACTAATGTCACTGTCTTTGAAATTGCTAGAATCTTCTTCAAGTCTGTCTTCCACCAATATGGACTTCTTTGAGTAATTATCAGTGACTGCAACCCCAAATTCACAAGTCATTTCTGGCAAGCACTCCTCAAGACTCTTGAAACTCAAATCACTATATCCACTGCCTTCTATTCTCAAACTGATGGAAAAACTGAGCAAATGAACATAACACTTAAACAAATGCTCAGAAACTATATGTCTTATGAGCAAGATGATTGGGACCACTACGTGACCTATGCTTAGTTTGTCTACAACAATATAGTCCAATCATCTACTGGTCTTTCTCCTTTTCATCTACTATATGGCCAAAATCCCAAGACCCCTACAAGCCTAATCTCATTCCAGCAATCTAGTCACACACAAGTCTCCACCACTCAGAACCTTATCAACAAAATGGATTCCCTTCTCAAGATTGCTACTGCAAATCTGTAAAAAGCTCAACAATATCAAGCTAAGTATATAGATAAGAAATGATGCAATATAACCTACACTATTGGAGATATGGTTCTACTCAAAGCTGACAACATCAAGGCCCAATCTCAAGTCAACTGCCAGTCAGCCAAATTCCAACCCAAGTACCTTGGACCCTTTGAGATTACTGACCAAGTCTCTACCTACTCTTACTATCTCAGTTTACTGACAATCATGCATATGTACATTCAGTATTCCATATATCACAACTCAAGGCCTAGAACCAGTCACTCTCTTACTCTGGCCAAATTTTGATGCCCTCAGCACCAGTCATAGTTGAAGACTACATTAAGTACAAAGTTGAGAATATCTTAGACAAGTAAGTCCAATACTGTCATACAGAATACCTAGTCAAGTGGATGGGCTACCCTGAATATGATGCTACCTGGAAACCTGCCACCAATCTCAAGAACTCCCAAGACCTCATTCAAGAGTTTGAGCAAAAAGAAACTCATTAACTACTCATAAGGTTCTTCTCTTAGATAGTAAATGATATACTGTACTGATCAGGTACTTTATACATTGGGGCACTCTAAGGGATACAGCATCAGCAACAAGACCCACAGAAGAACTCTGTAAACCCTGCAACTAATGAGGTTCAAACCAGTTCTCATCTGATCAAGATGATACTTTGGCCCTTACCTTATACAAGAATGGCCAGTCCTTGCCAATGAGCCAATATATTTTATTTGTATTTCCTTTCAGTTTCATTTTCTTGTATTACCTTCCAAATTCAATGAGGACATTGATTCTTAAGGAGGGGGAGATGTAATATTTTAGCATAGTTTATTTCTTTTCTTTATCTTTTCTAGTATCTTCCATAACCTTCCAGTACCTTCTGAATACTAAGAAGTCCTTTCTTGGTACCAAGTCTTAGTTAGAATATTCTAGTCACTGCTATTTCTGATTTAGCTAGTCATGGAACTTTATGGAATATTGCAGATCTTTATTTGTCATTATTGCTGAGAACCTTTCTTTTGGTATTTCTATTGATCTCTCAGATCCCTCTGGATCCTTCTTTCAGATCTTATATAAATATCCTCTCTATTCTCATAAATAAAGCTCAGAATATTTTCTCTCAGAATCCATAAGATCTTCCTGAACTCTTAATAACTCTTTGAGCTATTTTGAGTACTTAGAAACAAGTCACTTCCTCACTTAGAAACTAGAATCATTACAATACAATGAGACAGAAATACATTCTTATTACTATTTTCAGGTTAAACTAGTTTCAAGTAAAAGAACCAAAATAATAATAAATATATAGTGTAATATATTTGACAATTAGCCACTATATTCAAATGAATAAAAATCACATTAGTTAGCATTTGTTAGTTTGTACTGGATATTGAATAATACTACTAAAATATAAGATTGTCAAAATAAATAAATAAATTAGACATAATTATATTTTTGTATAAAGTGAAGTAAATAGATAGTGAGTATATTCTCAAATATTTGAGTAGTCAATCATAAATATAGAAAGCTAATATCAAATATGAAACTAAGTTGATTGGTATTGTGAAATTAATTAGTAGAGAAGAAAGAAGTAATTATTTATTGATTATAGAATACAGGCTTTAATATATATTGATTGATAATGTCTATATTGATGATATTAGACTACTGTACTATGATATATTGAGATATACATTCAGTATTTCAATATTCCTGCTTAATGAGATATGTATAAACAAACTGCAGAAATATAAATAAACTAACTAACTAAATGAGCAAACTAAATATAACCAATGGGATGCTATCTAGATAATTAAAAAATAGTCTGAATTCTCTACTTATATAAGTCAACAAGATAGTGAAAAATAGAAATCTTGAGCAATATTTATTAGATATACTTGTGAACTTCCTATTATTTACTGAATATTGGTATAAAGGTGTCATTCACCACTATAATACCTATTCTCTGTATACAGAATTCGAATTTCAATCTTGAAAGGACTTTTGTGAGTAAATTAGCTATCATTTGTTCTATAGAAGTATATTCTAGATATATAGTCTCATTTTCTATATATTCATTTATATAGTGATATTATATATCAATATTTTTAGTCCTTATATGATATATAGGGTTCTTTACTAAAGTAATAGTAGACTGATTTTCTTGTTTACATATAGGTATAAGTTCTTATTCCTGAGAGAATTCTAATTATTTTAATAACTTATAGAGCTAGTTGGCTTTCTTTATTACTATAGATAGTACTTGGTACTCTACTTGTATAAATAATATTACTACTAAAGAATGCTTGTATATTTGCTATGAAATGACTCTACTGAAGTAGAAGAGATATCTGGTTATAGACTATCTGTCATCCAAATTACTAGCCTAATCAGTATTGTATATGCTAGAGAAGTTTATAGTATTTCTGCTTACTCCTTCATTATCACTATTGTGAAGTTCATATATTCATAATTGATAGGTATATAATTTAGTATCCATATCTTTATTCAAAAATACTATCTTTATATCTATTTAGTAGATTTCATAGTTATATTTAGCTTTAATTGTAAAAGGTATTCTGAGTGAAGTAAGCTTGAATATTAGAGAGAAGGTCTTATTGAAGTGTATGCAAAAGTCTTGTAAATATCTCTTTACCACAAATTGAGCCTTGTACTACTTTATACTATTATTGCTATTATGCTTGATTTTATATATCTAGCAGAATTCTATTACTTGTTAATTTATTAAGAGAGAGATCAAATCCCATATATCATTTTTAATAAGTGAACTATACTCCTCATCTATAGTCTTTTTCTACTCTTTCTTATTATCTGAGTATATGGCTTCATTATAGTTTACTAGCTCATCAGTTGTTGCTATATAAGTATACTTATAGATATAGTTTACATGATATTTTTAATAAGATATCTTAGATAGGTTCCAATGATCTTCTAAATCTACTCAAATTTCACTTTGCACTCTAGATTTGTACATTTTCTTATCCTTCAGAGAGATATTCTCTTCTGTATTATTGTTCTCATCTATAATTTCTATAATTCTTAGTTCAGAGAGTCTCATAGATATCAATATGACTTATACTGCTGGAATCTTGACTATTGGATTGGGTGTAGAGAGCATTTTGCTCACTGTTAATATAAATAATACTGGCAGAACTATTATTAAACTAGTTATAGAAATTTCTATGTGAATTTTCTACTTTTTGGTTTTTTCCTTAAATTGAATATTATAAGAAATAACTATATAGTATTTCTGCAGATTCTACAGTCTATATACTACTCTGTCATATCTAAGAAATATATACTTATCTGTCTTAGGCTCAAATTTGTCTCTATTACTACTCTTATTCAGGATATAAGCCTTGCTTCCAAATATTCATAGTTGCAAAATATCAGACTTAAATCCACTCTATAATTCTTCTGAAGTAAGATTAATATTCCTAGATTACTGATTACTAATTTCATCACTATTTCTATATATTTCGTACTTAGAGCTTGAGAAATATGATAATTATAGATACTGTAGCATATAATTTATAATGTTTAATAGCTTTAAGTATGGCTCAATGTGCTACTTGGTGAAGTATGCTGATATATCTGAGTGCATTCATGGTTGATTATGGGTTGGAGATTATGTGATGTATCATTTAAAACATTATCAAAGTTGAGAAGTTGGTAAGGTCAATAATAGAAGTTTATATAATGGCTCTATTACTCATAGGTCAGAGGTTGTATTGTAACAAAAAACAGGTTATTAGTATTTACTTAGGTCTTCATAGGTTGAATATGTATAGCTTATATATTGTGGCATGTGTTTGTATAACTATAAGCTTCAAGCATGGCTCAATTGTGCCACTTGGTGAAGCGCAGACGATATGTATGTCAAGATAAAGGGATCTCCAAGAGGATAGTCACATGATCAGCTCATTTGAATTGTTATCAAAGATTGGATGTTGATGGCTGTCATTCAGATCAATAACAATGATGGGAATTCAGGTCGATGGCTCAGATGGCTCAGTTGTTTAATGGATAATAGATGGACTTTCCTAGCGATGATTACTTAGTATATATGCTCAAATATGTGGGTCGATTATCAATGTGCATAACAGTTGATCAGTTGATAACTCTTGAATTTGGTGGCTTGTGGTGCAGTATGAGTAAAGAAAATGAAGGTTGACAGCTTGCTCATCCATCTTGACTTGTTAACTTTGAAGATGTCAGGTGAATGGCAACTGTGCTGGCTTGCAAATGTCGGTCTAGTATACTATATGGTGGGCATTCTTGGGTTCCTTGGGTCTTTATACTTGAATATATGGGGCTTGAATCTTGAATGCAGGGTGAATGGGTACCTGGAATGTACAGCTGGGTCGAATGCATGGTCAGTCTGAATGCAGAATCTCGGTGATGGTTTCCTAGTGGTTTCCTTAACTGGCGGCAGTCTCGAAACTTGAATGGTGGTCAGTTTCCTTGAAGTTCGCAGTGGTCCATGGCAGCAAATTCCTAATGGCGGTTGGCGGTCCTTGATGGCAGTCTTTGAATAAAGCGGGGCAGTTTCTTTGAACTAAATAGGGCAGTTTTCCTGGTGGCTTGAACTTGAATATTTGTAGCAGTTGATTTCCTTAACTCAGTGGTGGTCTTGCAAGAGAAATTCTTTAACTCGAACCCCGAGCGATCATTGCTCTAGTTGTCTTGTTCTCAGAATTCCGGTCTCTTGGAGTCTTTCCCAAAGTTTCTCAAAAACTTAAGTTGGTTTATCTTACACTAGACTTCTTGTTGTTCAGATAAAAGCCAATTGACTAAGGGTTTATTCACTGCAGTTGGGGGGGTATTTATACATGTTCACTTATGCCAAACGTACATTGCTATCTGGTTGCTGTTGCTATCTGGGTTAACTATAATGCATGGTTACTACGTTATGTGGCTAAGTATGCTATTGTTGGCTGCGTCAAATGTTTATGCCAAATTTGGTCACATTGGAGGTATCACTGAAAACGTTTGTTTGGGTTGGCATTGCTGAAAACAGTTGTAACATTTGTTTATACTGGATTCGGACATGCAAAGGACATCACTGAATGTGGTTGAATGACTTGCTGACATGAGAGTGGTCATCTGTGTGCAGTTGAACTATAATATTTGTAAGCAATGAGAAGGTGCTGATCTGTACTTTAAAGGGTATAGTACTCTTTGTCAGTGGCAAACAAATCATCTTGCTGGATTGTGACTTCGTCATTCTGCTCTTCGAAAGGGGGAAGTGCTGGCCAAGAGGTGAGGGGATAGAATGGTGGCCAATCATCTTCAACAACATTCTCTAATCCTTGAACAGCTTGGATGCAGACAGAGGACTGATAAACTCTCTGCTGCTCTTCTTCTTCTTCTTCAGAGGTATCATCAGTTTTGGTGTCAGAGGGGGCTGCTTCGGAAGCAGGGTCTTGGAGTTCTTGGGGTTTTTCTTCAAGGACAGGGACTTCTTGAGCATCTTCTTGGTTCAGCTCCCAAATAATGTAGTGTGAATTGAGGTTGACAGGGTGGTGGGTAGTGGGTGTGGCTCTGGCAGGTACTTTCATGGTAATGAGTGGTCCTTCGAATATCTCCATGAGGCTCATGAGGTGACCTTGGTGGTTGTCTCGGAGGGGGGTAGTATAGAAACCTGGCAGGGTGGGTTCGGTGTCTTGGCTTCCCACGGCGATGTGGTTGCTTCTAATATAATCAGTTACTTCAGATTCTACCCAATTGGCTTCTTCAGTGGTAAGAGGGACAATATTCCTGACAGTTACTCCTTGTAAGTGTGTAATAGCCCAGGGGATATGGCAGAAGATTTGGTGGACTTGGAGGGCTCTTTTGATAAGCTGGCTAGTGGTTAACAGTTTAGCAGCAAGGCCTTCTTGGTCATCTTCTTGGGTTTCATTGCAGAGGTGGTGGCCAATTTCATAGTCATGCCAGAGGGTCATCTGTTCAGTGGTGTCCTTGAGCTGCTGGGCCATGATGTACTAGTAGTTGATAAAGTGTCCAAGGTCTTCGGTATAGAAGTTCAGGTAGTCTGAGGTATCTGGGTGCCAGATAGCCTGCTTGATGGCATTGAGGACAATGGTGTTGAAACTTGGCAAAGGGGTAGAGCAGCAAGAAGTCTGATTGAAATGGTGAGTGGGAGGCATTGTGTGTAGAGTACTTGTTCTTTGGTGGTGGTTCTTGAGGCTGAGGCCAGGTCCTTTAAATAATGTGGTCTTCACTTTGGCTCAGATTATCTTGTCTCCTTTTGGTGCAATCACTTGATAGTTTAGGCTGGTCATAGGTTATCATACCATAATGTCATCTGATCCTAGCAGTCACAGAGTACTCTGAATTCTGATATGGTCAATTGTAGATGTCACATCTGCCCCTTGCAAAATTAGAGCCGTCCTCGGCAGTGAGGGTTACACAGGGTTGGGTGATCTTAACTGCAGAGACAAACAGAATACCGGTGCATTTGTGAGGACTGGCCATCCTTGTCTAAGACAAGGGCTCTCATAGTCGTGGCTGGGGTTTTGAACCTCTCGAAAATGGTTTTCCTGTAATCTGAGGCAATTTCTAGTAGCAACATCTGTTATGCTGATGGGCTTGAGAAGTGAACCGATGCAATCGGCTTCTTGGGTTCAACTGAAGCATCCATCATTCTTCATCGGAGGTGACACAGATGAAGCAAGGGAAGTTGTTCAAATGTGTTTTGCTTTTCTGGAGTAGTAGAGCCTTATATGGTTGCGGTGTATCTTGGTCTTGAGTAAAACTCCATCTATGGTCTTGAGTTGGTAGGTGTGATTCGTGAAGACTTGGTGAATGAGATATGGTCCTTCCCATTTTGGTTTGAGCTTGGCACTCCAGTTTCCTTCTATGATGGTATGGTATACCAGAACTTACTGTCCAGTAAGCAGGGGGTCCAAATCGGCCTTGTGGTCATAGTACTTCTTTTGTCATTCTTGTGCTTTGGCAATAAATCCTCATACTTGTTGGTGTACTTTGTGTAACCAGGTGATCTCTTCTGTGACTTGTCTTGTCAAATCTGGCTGGACTGGTTTGGCGGGATCTTGTGCTTCTCGGCCATACACTAGATAGAAAGGGGTCTGTTGAGTAGCAGCTGCTTTGGAGGTGTGGATGCTGAATAAAATTGCTGGCAGATAGATGTCCCAGTTTAGGTGATCCCTGGTCCTGCTGAGACCTCATTTGATGGTCTGGTTCATTCGTTCTGTGAGTCCATTCGCCTGGGGATGGTAGGCCATTGTTGGTCATAGCTTGATCTTGAAGCTGCTTGCGAAGGTCTTCATGGCTTTGTTGACAAACTCACGGCCTTGGTCTGTGATAATTTCTTTGGAGACACCATGGTGGCTGAAGACTTTATCGTACAGGATTCCAATGATCATCTGGGCATCGGCGGTTTCAATGGTAAAGACTTCTGGCCATTTCGTCGGATGGTCTTCAATGGTGAGAATGTAGCATCTTTCTTGGCTGGTTACTGGCAGGGGTCCAATGATATCTATTCCTAGTCTTTGAAAGGCTCTGGCTGGTGCTACAATTGGCATTAATGGCGCTCGATTAGTGGGTTTCTGTCAGTATCTTTGGCAGATATCACATTGTTGGATGTGTGCTGAAATTTGTTTCCTCATCTTGGGCCACCAGTATCACTTTTTGATTCTTGCAATAGTGGCACCAATTCCTCGATGTGCATTCTGGTCATGATTTGTTGTCAGGATTTTTGGTACTTTGTCTTCTCTTGGGACTCGGGTGTATCGATCTCCTTCTACTCTTCAAGGTTTGCTGTCGCCTTTTTGAAATTTCTTGAGGTTCCTTTGGATGAACAGCTTGTGGGCAGGCTGAATTCCTTTCTTGAAGCTTCTATGGTGCAGGCTCCAGATGAGGGTGAGGCATAGATCTTGATTCATTTGGGCGAGCAGGAAGCAGCCTTCTCTTGTGGGGGCTCTTTCCCTTCTTGTTGAGTTTGGGGGATTCTTGACAGAGTGTTGACATTGGAATTCTTGGCACCTTTCTTATAGATGATGGTGAACTGGTATTATTGTAAGAATATGATCCATCTTGCAAAGATTCCTGAGGGCTCTGGTTTCTTGAACAACTATTGTAGGGCTTGATGGTCTGTAATGAGGGCGAATCTCTTTCCCAAAAAATAGTGGCAGAAATGGTCTACTGCCCATACTACTGCTAGGCATTCCAACTTGGTGGCTCCATAGTTTGCCTGTGATTCATTTGTGGCCTTTCTGGCATATTCGATAACATGCTCTCTCTTATGGTCATCTTGCTATAATAGAATTGATCCAAGTCCTAGGGCTGAGGCATCAGTTGCCAGGATGAAGGGTTTGTTGAAATCTGGTCACACCAGAACTGGGGCTTCAGTGAGGGCCTTCTTAAGTAGATCAAAAGACTTTTGCTGGTCTTCCTTCCAGTAGAATGGTTGGTCTTTCTTAGAGATGTCTCTGAGAGGTGCTGCCTTGTCTGAGAATCTTGGGATGAATTGCCAATAGTAGGATGCTAACATGAGGAAGGATAGAGTCTCCTTGGCTGAGGTAGGGGTTGGGTAGTTCTTGACTTTCTCTACCTTGCGGGGGTCAGTATGTGTGCCTTGAGCTGAGATAATATATCTCAAATATTCGACTTGGTGTTTTCCAAAGAAGCACTTCTTGGCATTGAGTCTGAGTCCTGAGCTTCAGATGGTATCAAATACTTCGCAGAGGTCTTACAAATGCTGCTCAAATGTCTCGGAATAGATGATTACATCATCTATGTAGACCAGCACATTTCTCCCAATAAGATTCCAGTAGACATGGTTTATCATTCATTGGAATGAAGCTGGGGCATTGCAAAGTCCGAATGGCATTCGAAGGTATTTGTACTGTCCTCATCTGGTGATAAAGGCCATTTTGCAGATATCTTCCTGGGCAATTGGGATTACTTGGAATCCTTGAAACTGGTCAGTGGTGGTCATGTACTTGGCTTTTCCAAGGGTGTTGAGGAGGTCATCAATTCTTGGCAGGGGGTAGGCATCTTCTGTAGTGACTTTGTTGAGTTTTCTGAAGTCCATGACTAGTCTCTATCCTCCTTTCTTTGGTACAATAATTGCTGGTGAAGCCCAGGGGCTTGATGAGGGTCTGATAACTCTGTTTCGTAGCATTTCATCTATGTGTTCTTGTTCAAATTCGATCAAGTGGTGTGGTGTTCAGTAGGGGCATTATCGGATTGGTTTCACATCTCCAGTATGTATAGGGTGCTCTCCATATTGGTATGGTGGGAAGTTATTGTATGTGGTGGTAAATATATCCTTATATTCTTCTATCAACTCCTGTATCTGCTGTTGTTGGTCCTTAGTTAGAGTTGCCTCAATGTTGATGGCTTTAATTGCTGAGCTCACTGAGTCTTCCTCCCTGGTACCGTCAATCTCACCAGAGAGGGCTTGCCATTTCCCAGAAACTCATAGACATCTTCTTCGTAAGTGTCTATCAGTGGTTCAAAGTATCCCAACGTTGTTCCTTTGGGGATAGTGATCACCTCGAAGCCCATGTTTCTAATAGGAATGTGGATTGGTGACATCTGGTCATGAATTCATTCCTCAGCTAAGAGCAGGTGATACTTCTCTTGAAGCTCCATCGATGGTTTGAAAATCAGGTTGTCAGCTTCTACTGGGAGGTGCATGTCAAGGCCTCATTGCTGATATGGCTGCAGGATGATTTCCTCTCTTGCTCAGATGGGGTGGCAGATGTGGGGCCTCATTTGCCTGAACTGGGCAACTCTTGCTACATGAACCTCAATAGGTGGTGCTGGATGGCCTCTGTTTGTGCTTCCAAATCCTCCTTGTTCTCTCTCAGTACTGTTCAGCTACTTTACCTATTGAATGGTAGGCTGTGAGGTCTTGATGAAAAGAATCTGGCAGATGGCCTTCAGGGGGTTGAAACATTGGTGATTCCTTCCATGATTGTGAATGATGACCTTCAGAGATCCTCAGTAGTCTTGGTCAATAACTCCTCCTTCAACAGTGATTCCCTCGGCTGCCAAAGATGATCTTGATGTTAGTTGTCCATAGAGTCCCAGTGGTATAGTGAGTGCAATTTGAAGATCAAAGGTCTTGGTGCTTCTAGGTCAGATTGTTGTTTGATATGGAAGACAGAGGTCATATCTGACTGATCCTTTGGTTTGTGCAAGGGGAGGCTGTGCCCATGGTGAGAGTAGCTTGACTTGAACAACCAGGTGGGTCTTAAGGAAAAGTTCTCCAGCAGCTACAATCATGAGTGAGAACTCCATTCATTCTGGCTTGAAGAATGGCCAATGCACTCCTGTCTTTGGGTTTCTCGTATAGTTGAACCCAGTCTTTCCGAGGGGGTTCAGGGCTTCCATGAGGGTGAAGGCAATATTGACTTCTTCCTTTCCTTGGTGTAGGCAGCAGTACCAGCGGATGATAGCAAGGACTTCCAGAGGTAGGTCCCAAATGGCAGTCTTACTTTTGGCTTCACAGTCTCCTTCATGGTCAATCTTCTTGCACTTCCGGCAGGCCCAATGAATTCGAGGTTCTTGTAGAGTGAGATCCTTTCTCTTGACTTGACTTCTGTGGACATCTTCACTGAGGTGGACACTTTGATGTTCACACCAGTAGCAGGTGAAGGTCTTCCCACAATTGCAGTGCCCCTTCTTAACAAAGCCTTCATTTCATTCCTTGACTTCCTTGCTGGTGGGGTACCTCTTCTGATACTTGTCATAGGTCGGCAGGGTGACTTGAAGGGCATGGGTGATGGTGTAGGAGCTGTTGCTGTCCCTTTCAATAGTGAGAGTCTCCATGGATTAGCAGGAGAGAACCTTTTGCTGTTCTTGGCAAGTCTTCTTAAAGGTCTTTGGGGTTGGAGGCTGAGCTCGGCTGTGGACTGGTACTCATTTCATTTATCTTTATCGATAATTGTTAGCATCAGAATCTTCTTGAGATCTAGGACTTGGCAGGTGTTGCAGTTATCTCTTGGTGAATAGAAGTATTTGAAATGCTTGCATGTGCCTAGGTGGAAGGCTCATGAAATTCGGTTTTCTATCAGCAGGGGTGGTGGTTGCATGGATGGTCCTGCAAAATCAAGTACTGCTCTTTCGTTGTTGGCTCTGTTGATACTTTCAGCTAGACCTTCGATGTCAATAACTCCAACAAAGGGTTCTTCTGGCTCACTATCTTGATCTTTAGGGGCATTGAAGTTACTTTTCATTTCTTGTAGGAAGTTTGCTTCACTCTCATCTTCATCTGTGGTTGTGGTAGGTGTGTCACTGTGCCCATGCCATTCTGTCTTGGGGGCTGAACTTGCTTTTCTTGATGATGCTCTTGACTCGATGGATACCTTTTGCTTTTGTCCATAAATGGTGAAGACTAGGAGCTGTTTTCTGATGTCCACATTGGCTCCGACTTGGTGCATCCAATCTGTTTCCAAGATCAGGTCATAAGAGGTCGTGGGAGTCACAACAGCTTGAGGTACATTGAGGTAGGCTTTCCCAACTTGAATGGGGATGTCTCATACAAGTCCAAGGGGGGTAGATGCTGATCCATCTGCCATGATGACTCTTGCTTTGGTTTCTTCATCAATTCCCCAACTGATTCTCTCCAGCATTCTTTGGGTGATGATGCAGACTGCTGCTCCGGTGTCAATAAGGATTCGGGAATTTTCTCCATGTACTTTTCCACTCGCAAGTCTGGTGGATTGATGATCATGTCGTCGGCTTTCATGCACTGCATGGATAGTGCTGGGTTCTTATGTGTGTGGTCCTTGGACAGGAAGTCTCTTGGTATCCTCCTTGGCTTCCTTCTGGAATTTTCGCCTAACTTCTGGGGCATTCTTGAGGACTTGCTCAATGGTGAGGCCTGCATTCTGTTGACAGATCTGGTCCCAAAGTGAGGCTGCTGCATGAGGTTTGCTGCTCCTTCGATGTTTGGTTCCTTGAGGGCGAGGTCTCTCATTCCTGATGGGCATCTCGTCTGCTGAGGACTCAACACTCATGTGCTCATCTTCTTCAAGGTCAGGCAGGGAAGTAGTCCTTGATGCTCTTGATGGTCCAGCCTTGGGCTCAGAGGTGTCTCTTCTGACTCGCTTGTCATTTTCCAGTGGAGTGTCTGAGGAGGAATGGCCATGCCTTGAGTGCTTGCCTGTAGATACTATCACTGGCAGTGGTGGGGGTGGGATCCTTGGTGGTCTTCCTTGTCCTCTGGTCTGTGCGGGGGCAGTATCCCAAGTCACCTTGGATGGGAAGGCTTCATAGTATGGATAGGTATTGTCTTGTCTGTGAAGCCAAGCTGCTTCTTCTTCCATTTCCCATGTCTCTTCATCCATCTGAATGAGGTTGACATTTCTGTCATTGGACTGAGTAGCTTGCTTCCTTGAGCAGTACCTTTGGATGTGGCCTTGATTTCCACAGTAGAAACAGGTGGAGGTATGGAGACCGGTTGTAGCTGAGCCTACAGTTGCAGCTGGTGGTGCCTGAAAAGAGCTCTTGTTGTCTTGTTGTTGATAGTCTGGCCTATTGTCACAACAGTAATCTTGCTGTCTTCCTCCTTGGTTCTTTAGCTGTACTACTGCAATGGCTAGATTCTTCATTTATTTCATGAGCATAGTCATTGGGTCTTCTTGTGCTCTTGACAGCTGCTGCTGTTGCAGTTGACCGAATTGGGCTGAGGCCGAAGGTGGGGGTCAGCTCTCATAGTTGGCCAACTGGGCCCTGAAGAATGCATTCTCTTGCTCTGCTGTGGTAGATCCTCGAGGTCTTGGAGGTTCGGCTCTAGCTGGCTCTTGGTGGTCTTGCTGGGCTGGTCTGTAGTCTGCTTCCCAATATCCTTGCACTCCAGCAACTTGCTGCTCAATACTCTGATAACCCATCCTAATGACTTGCCTTCTGAGTTCCAGATATAGGCCATTGAGGAAGGTAGTGGATGCCAATGCTAGTTGGATGGCAGGCTGCAAGTTTGCCTTGATCATCTGTGCTTGGATCTGATGGTAGAAACTCTTAGGGGTTTCATTGACAGCTTGGGTCATGTAGGTCAGAGCTTCTTGTGCCTCTTGTTGGCATTCAAGACCATTGAACTGGACATGGAGCCAGTCTTTGTGGATGGTATATCTTTGTACATGGTTTGCATTTGGTGCAAGGTGAGCAAGTTGTTCCACCCTGAAGATTTCTCCTCCATTCTATTTGGCTTGGTTGTATCTCTGGAGGGCTGGGCCTCTCAAAAGTGACTCCACAATGCTGAGTTTTCTTTCCATGCTCCATCACTTGGCAGCTGCTTGTACCATGATTTCTCCAATAAACTCCTCAATATCTTCATCATCTGTACCATAGAACTTCGATAAGTAGCTCATATCTGGCTCATCTTCACTGTTTTCACTGTCTGATGCTGGTGCAGGGGTAGCATTCCTTGATGGTCCTTGTGGGGGGGGGGAAGGTGCTCGATGTACAGGGGGTATGGGCAGAGGGCAGTAGCTTGGTGGTATGGGAGATCTGGTCCTTTGAAGATAGTAGTGGGGGGTAAGAGACCAAGGTGCCAGGGTTCAGGTAATTGAAGGTACTAGGGGGCTGATATAACTGGCATTGGACTTGTCTGCCCCTTGCTGTTGTGAAGTAGTGAGGTCTGATTCACCTTGCTGGTAGCTACCTATATAGTAGTGTGGATTGAACTCACTTCTGAGTAAGGATGATAGTCTTCTTCTCCCTCAGATGTCTCGAAGTAGACTCGGTCTAAAGGGGTGGCTCAATTGACAGCTGTGGTGATGTAGTCACTCCGGTCAGAGTTCTTCCTATAGATTTGGGTCTGATACTCTTCAGGAAGGTCTTCTTCTAGGTCTTGAAGCTGAAGGGGTTCCAGTTGTCCTCTGAGTTATCTTCTCTCCCTAGAGGTCAAGCTGTAGTCTGGGTCACTTCTGTCCTTGGATTCGATTTTCTGACTGCTATTTCTGAGTAGAGTCTTGACTGCTGTCCTGACAATGGTGTGGGCCTTCTTTTCTGCTGAAGAGGGCTGTCTCTGAACTTGTTGCTGGCTGCTAGGTTCTCCTGGAGTCTCCAATGTAGATGGCTACTGAGTTCTTGAGCCAAAAGGTCAAGTCTTTAGAAAACTTTTCCCAGTTGAGCCCCCAAAATGTGGTGTGCATTTTGTATAACTATAAGCTTCAAGCACGGCTCAATTGTGCCACTTGGTGAAGTCCAGATGATATGTATATTGAGATAAAGGGATCTCTGAGAGGATAGTCACATGATTGGCATGTTCGAATTGTTGTCAAAGATTGGATGTTGATGGCTGTCATTCAGGTAGATGACGATGATGGGAATTCAGGTTGATGGCTCGGATGACTCAGTTGTTTAGTGGATAATAGATGGACTTTCCTAGCAACAATTACTTGGTATGTATGCTTGAATATGCAGGTCAATTATAAATGTGTGTGATGGTCAATCAGTCCATAACTCTTGAATTTGGCGGCTTGTGGTGCAGTATGGGTAAAGAAAACAGAGGTTGATGGCTCGCTCGTCCATCTTGACTTGTTAACTTTGAAGACATTGGGTGAATGGCAACTGTGCTGGCTTGCGAATATTGGTCTAGTATACTAATCAGTGGGTATCCTTGGGTTTCTTGGGTCTTTATACTTGAATATACAGGGCTTGAATCTTGAATGCAGGGTGAATGGGTAGCTGGAATGTACAGCTGGGTCAAATGTGTGGTCAGTCCGAATGCAGGATCTCGGTGATGGTTTCCTAGTGGTTTTCTTAACTGGTGGCAGTCTCAAAACTTGAATGGCAGTCGGTTTCCTTGAAGTTGGTGGCAGTCCATGGCAGCAAATTCCTAACAGCAGTCAGTGGTCCTTGATGGTGGTCTTTGAATGAAGTGGGGCAGTTTCTTTGAACTGAATGGAGCAGTTTTCCTGGTGGCTTGAACTTGAATATTCATAGCGGTCGATTTCCTTAACTCGGTGGCAATCTTGCAAGAGAAATTCTTTAACTCAAACCTTGAGCAATTATTGCTCTAGTTGTCTTGTTCTCAGAATTCCAGTCTCTTGGAGTCTTTCCCAAAGTTTCTCAAAAACTTAAGTTGGTTTTTCTTATACTAGACTTCTTGTTGTTCAGATAAAAGCCAATTGACTGAGGGTTTATTCACTGCAGTTGGGGGGGTATTTATACATGTTCGCTCATGCCAAACATACATTGCTATCTGATTGCTGTTGCTATCTGGGTTAACTATAATGTATGGTTACTACATTATGTGGCTAAGTATGCTATTATTGGCTGCATCAAATGTTTATGCCAAATTCGGTTGCATTGGAGGTATCGCTGAAAACGTTTGTTTGCATTGGCATTGCTGAAAACAGTTGTGACATTTGTTAACACCAGATTTGGACATGCAAAGGACATTGCCGAATGTGGTTGAATGACTTGCTGATATGAGAGTGGTCATCTGTATGCAGTTGAATTATAATATTTATAAGCAATAGGAAGGTGCTAATCTGTACTTTAAAGGGTATAGTACCCTTCATCAGTGGCAAACAAATCATCTTGCTGGATTGTGACTTCATCATTCCACTCTTCGAAAGGGGAAAGTGCTGGCCAAGAGGTAAGGGGATAGAATGGTGGCCAATCATCTTCAACAATATTCTCCAATCCTTGAACAGCTTGGATGCGGATAGAGGACTGATAAACTCTCTGCTGCTCTTCTTCTTCTTCTTCAGAGGTATCATCAGTTTCGGTGTCAGAGGGGGCTGCTTCAGAAGCAGGGTCCTGGACTTCTTGGAGTTCTTCTTCGAGGACAGGGACTTCTTGAGCATCTTCTTGATTCGGCTCCCAAATAATATGGTGTGAATTGAGATTAACAGGATAGTGGGTAGCAGGTGTGGCTCCAGCAGGTACTTCCATAGTAATGGGTGGTCCTTCAAATATCTCCATGAGGCTTATGAGGTGACCTTGGTGGTTGTCTCAGAGGGGGGTAGTATGGAAACCTGGTAGGGTGGGTTCGGTATCTTGGCTTCCCACGGCAACGCGGTTGCTTCCAATATAATCAGCTACTTTGGATTCTACCCAATTGGCTTCTTCAGTGGTAAGATGGACAATATTCCTGACAGTTACTCCTTATAAGTGTGTGATGGCCCAGGGGATATGGCGGAAGATTTGGTGGACTCAGAGGGCTCTTTTGATAAGCTGGCTGGTGGTTAACAGTTCAGCAGCAAGGCCTTCTCAGTCATCTTCTTGGGTTTCATTGTGGAGGCAGTGGCCAATTTCATAGTCATGCCAGAGGGTCATCCGTTCAGTGGTGTCCTTGAGCTGCTGGGCCATGATGTACCAGTAGTTGATAAAGTGTCCAAGGTCTTCGGTATAGAAGTTCAGATGGTCCGAGGGATCTGGGTGCCAGATAGCCTGCTTGATGGCATTGAGGACAATGGTCTTGAAACTTGGCAAAGGGGTAGAGTGGCAAGAAGTCTGGTTGGAATGACAGGTGGGAGGCATTGTATGTAGAGTACTTGTTCTTTGGTGGTGGTTCTTGAGGCTGAGGCCGGGTCCTTTAAATAACGTGGTCTTCACTTTGGCTCAGATTATCTTGTCTCCTTTTGGTGCAATCACTTGATGGTTTAGACTGGTCATAGATTATCACGCCATAATGTCATCTGATCCTAGCAGTCACAGAGTACTCTGAATTCTGACATGGTCGATTGTAGATGTCACAATATGTAACAGGTTGGTTAATATGATGGTTGGTCAGTAATTCTTGAGTTTGGTAGTTCATAGTATAGCAGGTCAGAAAAATGGAGGTTGATGACTCATTTGTATGTTTGACTTACTTCAACTTAGGAACAGGTCTCTAACAAGTGATGGTCTGGTATCCTTGGGTTCTTTAGGTTCTTTGACTGGGTTTTCAGGGTCTTAATACTTGAAAGTCCAGGTCTTGAATCTTGAATATAGTCTGAATATATGGATCTCATACTGAATGCATGGTCCAAATTATATGGTCTGAGTGGTTGGATTAATAGAGTCTTGGCAGCAGTCTTGAATTAAGTGGGGCAGTTTTTTTGAGTCTTTTCCCAAAGTTCTTTGGATCTTAAGTTGGCTGTTAAACTAATAAACTTAGTATCTTAAATATTGAGTATTCCAGATAGTTGATTTTTCTTAGTTTTGAAACTTATATAGCTTTTATGAGTCTTTTTCCAAAGTTCTTATACTTGACTTCTTGTCTTTTAGAACTTAAGTTGGTATTGCAAACTAATTGACTTACTGACTTGAGTCTTAAGTATCTGGGGTAGTAGTGATTTCTATGGTCTTGAAACTTATATAGCTTTCATGAGTCTTTTCTCAAAGTTCTTATATTTGAATTTCTTTGTCTTTCAGAACTTAAGTTGGCTTATCTTATACTAGACTTCTGTGTCATTCAGATAAAGACCAATTGACTGAGTTTTATTCACTCTTTCATCTGAGTTATTTTATATATATTTCTGCTATGCTCTAGTGGCAAGGACTAAGTTATTGCTATTGGTTTACTGGCAGTAATAGTTGCTAGCTATGCTATTTGGCTTGCTGATAGCAATGGCTCAGTGGTTAAGTTATTGGCTTAATAGTAGCAAGGAGTGTCACACTAATGATATGAGGGTTAGAGTTCCTATACTACTGATAAGAAATATTTTGGGGTGGCTATTTATATACAGTTAAATTATAACACACTTGTGTGGGGGTAGAGTGATTAACTAAATCAGGAAAGGCTAGAACACCTTTGTGCAATATTGCTAGTAAAGAATATTGGCTAGCCAAATATGGTATAGATGCATTTGTCAGTAGTAGAAAGGTACTGATCTGTACTTTAAATGGTATAGTACTCTTTGTCAGTAGTAAGCAAATCATCTTGCTGGATTGTGACTTCATCATTCTACTCTTTGAAAAGAGGAGCACTAGTCAAGAGGTGAGAGAGTAAAATAGCAGCCAATTATCTTTGACAATGTTCTTCAATCCTTATACTGCTTGAATATAGACAGAAGACTGATAAATCCTTTGCTATTCTTCTTCTTCTTGTTCTAAGGATTCATTGGTTTCTGCATCAGAGATGGCTGCTTTGAGGGCAGGGTCTTGGGGTTCTTTCTCTTGAACAGGGACTTCTTGGGCTTCTTGGTTTAGTTTCCAAATAATATAATGTGAAGTATAGCTAACAGGGTAGTAAGTAGTTGGAGTAGCTTCAGCAGGTACTTTGACAATAATAAGCAGTCCTTCAAATATTTCTATAAGACTTATGAAGTGATCTTAGTAGGTGTCCTAAAGAGGTGTGGTGTGGAAACCTGGTTGGGTGGGCTTGGTTTTTTGACTTCTTAAAGTAATACAGTTGCTATCAATATAATCAGTTACTTCAGCTTCTACTCAATTGGCTTCTTCAGTAGTATAAAGTAGATGATATTTCTGACAGTCACTCCTTGCAAGTATACTATAGCTCAGGGTACATAGTAGAAAATTTGGTAGATATGAAGAGCTCTCTTAATGAGCCTACTGGTAGTTACCAGTTCAGCAGTGAGATCTTCTCAGTCATCTTCTTGAGTTTTATTATAGAGGTAGTGGCCAATTTTGTAGTCATGCCAGAGGGTTATCTGATCAGTAGTGTCTTTGAGCTACTGAGTCATAATGTAACAGTAGTAGTTCAAATAGTCAGAGGTATCTAGGCACCAGATAGCCATCTTGATAACATCAAAGACAAGGATCTTAAGGCTTGGCAGAGGAGTAGAACAGTGGGAGGTTTGGTTGAAGCAGTGAGTAGTGCTCCCAATGAATCAAATTGAATTGAATTGAACCTAAATTCAATTCAATTTGAAAACTTTGAATCGAATTGAGGCCCAATTCAATTTGAATCAATTCAAATTGAGGTCCAATTCGATTTGAAGTCCAATTTAAACTCTATTTTTAGAAATTGAATAACTTGACAAATACACATCCAAATTCAAAAATCTTTAGCTTGTTAGATTCCTCTTATATAGAGAAATCTAACAAGCTAAATATTATTAAATTTGGATATTTATTTGTCAAGTTATTATATTTCTAAAAATAGGTTTTGAATTGGACCTCAATTCAATTCAATTCAAATTGATTCAATTTGTTTAAGAGTACTAGCAGTGAGAGAGAGGCATTATATATGGGGTACTTGTTCTTTGGTATCAATTCCTGAGGCTGAGGCTAGGTCCTTTAAATAATGTAATCTTTATTTTAGCTTAGGTTATCATTGCTCCTTTTGATATAGTCACTTAATAGATTAGGTTGGTTATTTAGTTATTATACTATTATATAGCAGTCACTAATATTCTATATTCTGATATTATCAATTATGCATATTATAATATATACTACTATATATATAGCTTTATCTCAAAAAAAGTATAATAAGCCAGCCATATTAAG